>VZTV01002631.1:19834-35112 GCA_013400875.1 Anhinga rufa
GTAACTTTGCTCCTTTCCCATCCAGGAACACAGTGATTTATAGAGCTTGTGATGACCTCTAATCTGTACCTGATCAAGCAGCCACATAACGTAATTTGGTGCATCTTTTCAATAAAGGGCAAACTAAAATAGGTTTTGGCTGGCACCAGATTACCCTTATTTTAAGTCTTTAAATTTTACAGGACTAAAGGTCATTTCCCTGGATGCTTCTTATTACGTTTAGTACCATGCTATGAAAACAATCATATTAGGTTCAGCCCTGCCTGACCTTTTACATGTTACTACTTTCATTTAATATAAAACAATTGCTACAGGAAGAAAACTGAGATAAAAAGATGAAATTTTTTAACCACCCTCAGACTGATACAAGATTATATACAAGCATAGCGAATGGAAGTGGAAAGCTGGAGCAGGCTTGAAAGAGATAATCTGGAGTATAACTAATATTAAAACCTGGTGCTGCCCAGCAGAGGCACTCCTGTGCTGCAGTGTGGGGCTCTGAGGCTCAGCCTTTCTGGTTCATTCCCCTTTACTCTCACAGTGGATGGAAGATTATGCTAGGACTCTGGAGATCCGAGTTCTTCTACTAGAGATGCTTCGGAGGCCTTGGCCACAGCGCTTTGGGCCATAGGTCCCCAATTTGTACAGTGTGGCAGATAATGCTGAACTCTTTTTGGATCTTCTGATGACAAGAGTCAAGCTTTACTCTTTCAACATAACTTAATTGTCCTATGTAAGGGGAAACAGAAGGAAGAGATCAGGTATATTAACATTACCTAATTCTGATACATATGTATGTATATTACTTCAGGTTTTTAAGGTGAGAAATATTTTACACATTAAACCTACAGTGTGAGATACTCTTTACCGCTTCAGAAGACAGCTGCCCTCACCTCAGCTATGCCTGGCAGGATATGTAAAATAATGATAAAATGGCTCAGCTCCTCTGATACAGGTGTAGCTTCACGTTGAGCCAACTCGGCCTTCTAGGAACTGTTTCTAGATTCCCTCAGGAATATTCTGCATTTAAGCCTTGCTCTCCTGAGAAAGCTGCTTGCTTTGGAAAAGGAAAGAACTAAAAGCGATGTACAACAGGCTGTATGACTTCAGTTCAGGAAAAGTACTACTATTTTATTGTGTATTTTTCCTTTTGTTTTATGCTCCCTTAGCACAAGAACAGAATAAATGCAGGGGCTGGAAGCCATTCCTGACAGCTGTAAGCCCAGCACTGAGGCCTGCTGGCTGAAGGCAGGCTGAAACCTTACTTCAATCCTCAACAAGGTTTCTCCCCAGTTGGAATTTGCTCCCTATAGTCAATGGCTTGGGAAAATGTCTAGGGCCATGTTCTCCTCAAGGATCTGGGCCCATTTTGGACAAGTACATGCATGCAATAGAGAAAATGTCATATGATGTTAAATAATAATAACTTTCATCAAAAAGATGTTTGACTTGTGAAGTTTAGCTTTTTGAGAAAGAATTTTTGTAGTTTTTCAGTGTTTGTGTGTCCACAGCCAAGTTTCATTTCCAGCTCTTATGCAACTGTCACAGAGTTCATGAACTTCAAGAGTTTTGAGTTTGGATATCTAAATGCTGTCAAACTGTTTAAGATTTTTATATTAAATTTTACTAGATGCTTATTAAAACTATGAGCATTAGTTTGAATGAAAGACAGAAAAAAAAACACCCAAGGCAAAAAGCCTTTAGAAATGTCTACATACAGAGAGACATCCACAGATAAACAACAGCAATACAAGTTTCTAAACTTGTAAATGTTGTCATTTCACTTTCTTCTTGAGCATCTGGGCTATTAAATTACCTGGGTTGTGTAATGGACAATACACAGTTAGGCTGGTGGGAATTAAGTATAAAAACAAACATGTGGCCTTTTAAATTTTTTCTGACTTGTTACAGTGCATAACGCTGCATTATGCCATATTACATTGGTATGATGGGCAAGTGAAACAAGACAGTTCATGTTAATGAACAGGAAAACACAGCAGTTTGCTAGTTACCAAATTAATTTAGAGTATTTCAGGGCATTTGGAAATATTATGGAAGAGACAGTTATTGCTGAGAAGAGCTGAACTGCAATGAAATTAGGGAAGTGAAAACCATATGTTTGCCTCTGTTTTTACCAAAGCTTGAAATGTTCTCTTACTGTAGATCTGTATCTTCTGCCTGCTTTAAAATAAAGGATGTGCTGCAAGATTGTTTGACTAGGGTACAGGAAGCAGATCTAAATATTAATTGAAAATACACTTAATCTCAGCATAGTTTGTTTCAGACAGGTATCTGGCTTTACGGCCTTTATACCTAAGGCACATTTGTCTGTTGTTTATGAATACAACAAGAGAAAACTAACTGTAAATTTGTCCCAACTCTATCACAATAATAGCATTTTGGAAACCACAAAGGAAATCAAATTTTTAATAGTCCTAAAAATTTCCCTGCTTACTGTTGCCAGTGAACTTTAGTTCATCTATTTGGCCAAGCATACAATGTGCAATATGAACGCATGCTGGATATTTTACACTTTGACCTTTTGTCATTTCTAGATTGTTTTCTCTAACTTTTCATNTGTTCACTAGTTTTCATAAAATCGATCTGTGTTGTCTCAAAGTAGAAGCCGTTTCCAAACCATTCAATATAGCAAGGACAGCTGGAAGTGCCCTAAGGTCATCTCTGTGTCTGCTGTGATCTGCCCTTTGTCCATCAGTTCCTTGAAGTGGAACAGTTTTCACTGTACAGTAGTTGAGCTGGTCAATTCAGAAGAGGGAAGGCGATCAGCACCAGACAAAAACCAATTTTTACCTCCTATTAAACTCCAAACACGAAAGGCAAGAAGCGCAGACAATCTTGTCATCTTCCTGTCTCGCTCACTTGCTACCCACCTGGCTACCTACAGGGGAGTTCAGGACTCCATTCAAACTATTTATTGCCCTGCTGTGCTTTTTTATTGTTCAACTTTTTGAGGGCCAGGAACACTCAGAGGATGGTTGTGGGAATTTAAGCGCAGGGAATTAGAGTTGCCAGTGACTGAAAGGAAGCAGGATGGACAGTCTTCCTCTAAAGATATGGTGGGCACAGCAGGGTGTCAGACAGCCTGAAAAATGATGACACCAAACTATTTTGTTCTTAGGTGAGAACCCAGAAATGTTGTGTGGGGTTAATAAAGAAAGATATAAAACACATTCTTTAGATCTGAATGCAAATGATCTTTCCAAATGGCTTTTCAAAATCCTGTGAGGTACTTGAGATAGGCACAATATTTTCTATAGAGTTCTGAATTGCTTTTAAAATAAAAAGTTCTAATTAACGTCATACATAGAAGGCTATAAAACATGAACAGTGTCTTTTTCACTTCTTGAAAATTTTTCTGTAGGAATGTGATAGGGTTTTTTGGCTTATGCAGTAGATTAAGATGACTACCCCAATTCCATTATTAAAATGTCTTTCTAAGGTCATTTAGCATTTCTGAAACTGTTTCAAGTACACACCTGAGCACTACAACGAGTAGCTATCAGGCCCCATTTGGGCAGTATGACATATTAGGAAGATTAAGTAAGGTTCCTTGAGATAATTGCCTTGATAATCTGACAAATTTGCAACAAACCAAAAAAATTCCTTTACTTCTCATTATAATATATATTTTTAAATGTTGAAAACTGTCTACATAATTGGAAATATCTTTCTTCCTGTTGTGGCATAAAGGCGTTACTGTGTAGTCAAGGCTGCTACGTTCTTTCTGATTATTTTCATATTGTAAAAATATGTCTTTTGGACTTTCAGGGAACTTTCAGTTCTTTCAATCACTGTTTCTTGTCTTTCTTCATTGACCTCGGGGAGCTTCATTTAGACCTCAAATATATTTATATTACAGCTAGGAACAATTGGCAGCTTCTAGTACTGCAGTTATAACTGCTTGGATGGCAAGTGGCAGCTCAAAGCATGTAATACCACCCTCTGTCCTCTTCCACTTCAAGGCGCAGTTGTCTACTTCTGAACCTACAAGTTTCACTTCAGCTGGACTTCAGCTTCTTGAGGTTACTTTTTACACGTGCCAAAACCTGTTCTTATAACCTTATAAAAGGTCTCTCCCTGCAGCGTTATTCTTGTTGTAAAGTGCATACTCATTGTTAACTCCATTTCCTAACTGAAGCAAATAAGCCTGAGAGAAGTTAAGAACATGGTTTTCAAATTCAGAAATGCACCAATTACATGTGCACAGTTACTGTAGCTGCGAACACACGCTATATATTCTGAAAAGCAATTAGGTATTTTAGATTCTGTTTCCAGGTACATTTGAACATTTGACATATGTATTTGTATACTCTAATAGCAGTTGTGCACAGCTGGGCAGAAACAGTCCCTGGTGAGTTCTACAAGGTCATTCAGCAAATGAATATCAAACCTGAGCCTGGATACCTGGTCTCTCACCTGCTGTATATCTTTTATTAAGTAGAAAATACACTGTTATAAGAAAGTTTCTCTGAGGTTATATTGCCTGTTGAGTTTAAACAGGTTTTCTAATCTCTTAGTGCCACTTTTCCTATTGTTCTGCTATGAAAAAGCTCACTATGAACTGTGCGGCAGTGTTGTTTCTAAAAGATGGGTATATACAGCGGTAGCACATGTACTTTAATAATAAAAAACTTATTACTACAACAAAAATGTTGTTTCAGCTCTTTTTCTATGCAGCAGAACAGTGGCACCCAGTGGCCATTCATGCAAAAATACTAGCCAATAAAATTTTACAAACTCGAATATCAGTGCAAAGAAAAATTAAAAGAAAAAGAAATTAGCCCTGTGTGTTATTTGTTCTTCTATGCTTCTAAATATTCCTTAAAAACCTGTAAACCTCAGACAAATTTCAAAGATGTTTCATGTTCTCTGATGCATAAATCTGTGTTAACCCCAGAAAATATGTGTGCTTGTAGGTATGCATATAAGAATTCCATTTTGTTATGTTACTAAAAATAAATTAACTTTTTTTGCCTTTTTTATAAAGAATCTTTTTGCCATTGGTTTTGCATTTTGGGTGGCAACAATGTCCCTATATTCATGATTAAACTGTAGTATTTTTTGTTGTTTATATGTACTACTTCTAAAGCTATAGTACACAATTATTACAGAGATTCTGAGGAAAATATTTTCCCCACATTGAAATGTATGTTGGATTTTGACTTGAGTAAAGGCATTTTTACATATATTTCATTTATCTCCGAAAATCCCATTTGAAAAACTTTGCATGTTAAGTACACATATCCCGAGTGTACATGAGAGGATTATCCATGGACAATGTAGAAATATTTTCTTCCTGGGGTGTGCAGTTACAATATGCTAACCCACAGAAAAAAAGACTTACTGATTTAGTATCTTAGGCCAAATTCTTATCAGATTCTGGCTTCAGAGAATTATTGAAAACCTGTTAAAATTTCAGACAATGCAGTTTTGTATGAGGCATCTGATTCCCCTTCATCACTGTGGGCAGTTTCCTCATTACAACAGAATTATGTATGCATTCATAAGGCTATGTTGCTCTTGATACGTTTTTGTAATGCAGGTGGAATTGTAAAATTTCGGTGCCCTTTATTACATCAGTGCTGCAGGTTTGGATTGAAGGACTCAGTAGGTTGGTCTGAAGGGATCCCTTCTTCTTCTTCTTCTTCTTCTCTCACTTCCAGGATATACTACTAAGGGAGTGCCCTGATCTAAGCTGTCTTTACCCTGTTTAGTTCATTTCTGACCCACCCGACTATTGTGTATTTCTCAGAAATAACAAATTGCCTCATTAAGAGAAGAGCTAAGTGTTTGCAATTGCCATACTCACCTGTTTCCTGGGAAAACGAAGGTCACTACCATAGATGCTGACTACTTTCAAAAATTTGAATGTGCAGGTATGTCTAGAAAGCACTTACTTGATGGCAAAAATGGAAGAAAGAAGTATAAGGTTAAAGGAGATAATTAGCAAGTCAGACAACTTATTGGCTGGATGGTCTCAGACAAATACTTTATTCACATCCCCCTCTCTCTCCATTATAGCCATTAATGTTATGGATATGGAAATAGTACCAAAAGGCATGGTTTTGTAATTTACATGAAGAAATGATTTCCAGGTGAAATTCTGAATAAAAGGATGGTATAGACCTGCCTGATCAGCCCTTCAGTTCTGTAGTGGAATGAGGCTGGCACTTGGTGGATTAAGCTGGGCAGGGGGAGAGGCAGAGCTTACCGTTAAAGACTTGATTGCTATAGGATTGGACTCTCTCATTGTGGAGTGAGTTTTCACTACTGTTGTCTCTCTGTCTGCAATTCCATTTTAGATCAAGGAAATGTTTTCTATCAAAACCAGTTTAAATTTCATTGTGGAGTGAGTTTTCACTACTGTTGTCTCTCTGTCTGCAATTCCATTTTAGATCAAGGAAATGTTTTCTATCAAAACCAGTTTAAATTTTCCTATGAACAATCTAGGATTTAACATATAACATGCTCCACCAACCCCTCCGTATTTTATCAGAAGATAACCAACCATCTCAACATACAGTCTCTTCCAGTTCATATGAGTGTTCTATGCAGTCACTGTGAGTAAAATGTGAGTCACTTCCACATCTATCCAAAGATTTTCAGATAATACAAAGGCATGCATTTGGCCCATATTTATAGTCAGGAAATCTAGTATCTGTTTATTCTATGACCTGGCCCTGAAATACATGGCAAGTAAATCATCTAAGTTTTACAGCAGTAAAAGAATTTTGTGCATTAAAGTCAGAGCTATTCTTTTTAGGTTATAAAATATTTCTAATTTAAAGGAAGTTTAATCTTAACTTGTTTAAGCTTAAACAAGCTAAGTTCACTTTCTTGCATATTGGAAGCAAAGTCAATTTGATGTTTGAATTGGTAATGGTTTCTTAGCTGGAAAACTCATATCTTATGTTGAATTATTCCAAATCAGACAATAAAAATGATTTGAAGGAGAACTCAGAAATAAAAAAATATAAAGGCTTTCAATAAGGCATGTTTAATGTCCCGTGAGTCAACAAAATTACTTTGTGGTTTAGACAGATTTTATATTATTAATAGGACTGTACAACAATCTCCGACAAATCCCTTATTCCATTGGTAATACCTTTTTCCTAATGCAAACATAGAAAATATGCCTATAGCAGAGGATGATAATAATAGTGAAATTAAGATTTAAAATCTTGAAAAACTCCAGGTATTCAGGATTTGATTGGAATGTTCAGCCACCGTGGGAGTAATTGCAGTCGGACATGCTTTCTCTGTGCAGTTGGTTCTTGACTTAGAATTTTTCTTCTTCCCTGAAAACTAAAAAAGATTAAAAGTTTGAGGGGTAAAAAAGTGGAATTGTAGTGAAGAGCTTGTAAAGTACAGTGTCACAAGATGGATTAAAAAGAAATGCCACTAATAATCATTTTGCAGATGGGGGGAAAGCAAATTTAGACTTCCACCCCTTTGTTGAAAGCAGTGCTTGAGTGCAAAGGTCTGAAAGCTTTCCTGAGTTTGGGCAAAGTAAACAGAGGATGTTGCCTTTAAATCATCTTCTCAGGCGTTTTTGTGGCACGGTCGTTACCTTACAGATGTCTCATGCTCCCAGTGCACTGAATATTGAAGGCTTATGAAATGATTTCAAGGCTTTGGATAGCAAGGTGTAGGAAATCAAAAAGAGAAGAGAGAGGTTGCATGTTGGTGTACACACAGCAATGTCGGTGTATGGGGAAACGGGGAGAAGATTGTGCTTGTCCTTTCGAGAAATTTGCAGGCGACAGAAGACTTGTTCCTGCAGTAGCCGAGACCCCAACCAGTGGCAGATGTGCAGTGCAGAGGGACAAAAGAGATGTGAATCTCTTTGCAGAAAGTAAAGAGCAGTGGAGCAAGCTCTTGAAGTGAGGACAGTTGGCTGTCGGATCACCATAGTGAAATGAGGCTGGAAAACCTTGGGCTGAGGACTTTAGCCACAACACCTGCAAGAACGTGCTCCGGCAGGTGAGAAGCCAAGAGAATCCAAGTGCAGGAAGGAAAACTGGAGATTATGTGAAGAATAAATTAGAGGATTTAATGCAGAGATATTAGAGTATAGGCAGGACTATGAGGGAAACAGAGAGTTAAATGAAAGGGGAATAGTTGAAAGATAGATGAGATGTTTAGCACGTTGACAGAAAAGGGTAGGTATGAAGTCCCTCAAGACTCCAGCATTCGCCTCAGAAGGAGAAGATTGACAGACCTTTAAGAAAGAACCTGAAAGAAGGGCTTGAACTTGTCCTTTGTTTTCTTGGAGGCTGGTGACCTGGGAAGAGGACGGAGTTTTCAGTGTGTCTGGAGAACTGAACTAATTAATGAGGTGAGGCAAAGGTTCAAACGTACTGAATGTACCGAGGAAGAGAGAAAGGCCTGAACTGAGGAAACCTGGTCATGCCATCTATAAGGCAGAAGTTCTCTTTAGACTGTTACATGACTCTGAGATGCACTGAGAATTTTTTAAAAGTACAACTTGATTTGCAAGCCTGAAAAAGAAAACATTAGAACCAATAAAATAATAAGGTGCAGAAAACTTCCTTTTAGTATATATGCTTAAGCAAACACTGCTTTCACTATCACAAACCTCTGAGAAGGAGACCTGTATTTCTAAATACTCCTATCTTAGAGGTCATAACCCATCTTTTCTTTAGCAGCTCATGAATATATTGCACACCCATGTGGGAGCCCTTGTAGGTGATTTAGTAGACTGAGTACCAGTACTGAGTACTGAATCTTTTGTTCTCATTTTTTGTAAGTTGTAAGCCTTTATCCTCCCCATCCTTCTCAAAAAACTAAAATATCAAGTGAATTCATCTATGAATCCTTTAGGCCTTTACCTCCCATGAAGTGTAACAACTAAGCAGTTAACACTTGTAAAGCACATAATACAAATTTTAAGAGCCTTCAGAATGCATACGTGGCTCTGCTGAAGCTGTGTGCATAGAGTTGGGCTATATTTGAAATATTTTTTCGTTTGGTGCTTTTTAAAGTTGGCAGCAGTACAGCGATCTTATTCAGGCTGCTGGCTCCTCTCCTGTGGCAGCAAGAGAGTAGGAAAAACTGGAGAGGGCAGCAGCGGGAGATTACTTCTGGAAAGTTTATGACTAGACTTAAAATCTGTGTTTAAAAGTCCTGGCTTGTGTGAACAAGGTCACTAAAATGAATTGCTCTTTCTTTTTTCTTTTTAAGTTACGTTTTTCCTTTGTTAAGAAAAGAACAGGAAAAAGAACCTTAAGAACAAAGGTCCCCAGATATATTTGTTGGTTGCCACCAGGGATGATGGATCTGGGTACGGCTGACCGCAAGAATTCACTCTGCAGCTTCCTGCTACGCACCCTGCAGTACTACTGCAACGGGGTGCCCGTGCTGCCTACCCCCTTCTGCCATTAGCACCCCGTCCCCGTCTGCAGGATACCTCGGTGTCCAAGTCAGCCGCTTAGCAAAGGCAGGGGAGAGCAAGCTGCCCCTGCCCTCCAAGCTGCCCCTGCCCTCTGTAAGGGGTGGGACACCTTCCTGCTACACAAAGGAGAATTGGAGCAGCCCTGCACTACAGCTAACTCCGCTCCTTCAGACAGGCCCTGAACTTATCTGGGTTCGCAGGGAGAATCAATAGATGTCGATAGAAGTTTTTTTCTAAATCCTAAAGGTCAGCCCTGGGCAGCGTAGCATGTTATCTTAAGGAAATAGCAAGTGAAAAATTTTCAGCTGGAGAGACAATTTACTGACTATATGGCTATTCAGGTTTGGGGCTTATATTTTCTCTTGTAATTGAAAGCTGAGGAAGAGGCTTATTTACATTTCTGCAAATTAAGAGGACAGTGCCTATACAAGGAGAGGGGTTTTTTTCCCCAGAGAGTGACTCAGAAGACACAATGTCTGCAGTGACTCAATCTCAGTGCTAAGCCTCTCTGTTGTCATTCATGGCGTGCCCAATAACAGTGATTTATTGCCTGGCTACAAGTCAAGGCACTTGATCATTATCATCATTTTTCCCCCCACATCAACCTTTTCCCATCTTATGCAAGTCCAAGTTAATTTAGATAAGGTCAGGATCTAGGCCACTCCTTAAAAGTTTTTAACACAGCTTTTCTTTCAGGTCCTTCCATCTCATTCTTGAAACATCTTTTGTAGTATCCCCAAGGCAGAGCTGGAAGAGAAGGTTAGTGGATAATTCAGTAGCTAAGCTATCCTCCAATATTTGCTATGCCTCCAAGGCATTAAATTTTAGCTTGTATCTGTTAAATTGCTGGGAGCTTTCTTCAGTGGTTAATTATCTTTATGAAATATGGGGGGTTTGCAGTGATGCAGAACTTTGAAAAATTCTCCTCAGGTTATCGTACTAAAGGTGGACAAATAGATATTATAGGTTTATCTACATAGACTTTGGAATGTGTGTGCTTATATACATATATGTGTACATATACATGTATGTGTATGTGGAGCAACAAAAAAAACTAAGAGATTATTTAACCCTTCTTATAAATGTAATAAGAACTTGAATCATCCTGTCCCTCCATTAGCTATGAATGCAGGAATCCTCTCCAAATATTTCTTCTCATGTTTAGTGTGAGAATCAAAGCAGAAACAAGATTTTTAAAGGATTTTTTTCCCCAAACCATCCCTGCAGACATTTTCTGAAAAGTATAATCCATCTTAAAACACGTTGACTTGCAAATTTGTCATGCCTCTGGCAGATCTGAAGAATGCTGCAGCGACTAAAGAGCCACCAGATATAGTTGTTTCCTCCAGCAACAGGGAATTTTATAGAGTTGGTGGTGGGCTTTGTGGACAGTTTTGCCTGGCCAGCTACGTGCAGAGGACAGTACAGGCACAGTACAAGGGACAGAAACAGCTGTCTGCACTTCATGGAATTATGAGGGAGTGAGGAATTGCTATGCATAGTTTTCTCCTTTCAATCACAACTTGCAAGCAGGACGAGTGTTCTTTGTGCATGTTCCTCTCCTGAGTGCACTGAGACATCCCAGCTTTTTCAGTGGCTCAGCAGAGAACTATTTCTTTGTATTTACTGGGTTAAATTATTTTTAAATATCTCAGTCAAAGTCTCTAAGAAACCATCTATTTTGCCAGATTGATCTGAAATCTTTTTGTTGCAGTTTCTGATGGTATCTTCCAGAAAATGAAAGTATCTTATTCACAGAGCCACTTAGCATTTTCCATTCCATTATAAGAACGCTAGCATTACTTATATCACCACTGTGATACAGAGTAAAATCAATATGATTTTAATTGCTAGTGGCCTGTGCTTTTGTTATCTAAGGCTGCCACTGCACATATGGTGGACCCGAGGCAAATTTAGGTGTCACTGAATTAAGTTTGGTTTGTGTTTGTAATGAAGGCTTTCACATCCTTGGGAAAGCAAGATGTACGGTATTCTGTAGAGCGCTTTAGAGGCTGCTGTGGAGATATACGATGTGATTGTTTGAGATTTTCTTCGAAATGGATCTGCACTGAAAGACTACACTGTAATGCATGTGAAGAGGGGACAAAAACAGGAGTTATGTGCACTCCTAATTCTGGAACACACTGAGTCATCCCTGGTGGAAGCAACAAACAGCAGGTAGAGGCAGCATCTGAGACACTTGATGATGAGCATGCTATTTCTTGGGAAGCAGGTTGCGTTTTGTTTGTCTGTAACCAGCTTAAATGATGTACTATTTTTTTTTCCTGTCTGATGCCTTAGTTTCTGCAGTAGGGCTGGGCTGTGCTGCCAAGGCCACCTAACTGAGGAGTGGGGAGCTGTGCGGGTCAGCGTTCCTGACCAAAGAATCCTCAGCCTAATGCGTATGAGGCAAAGATGGACCACTAATAAAGGGACACAGTGTTAAGCTTTCTGCCACTTTACTCCTATAAACTGTAAATCTGAACAATGGCTGAGCAAGCAAGATTATCTTCACTTCAGCTTGTTGGATGATGAGCATGTAGATACTCAGCACAATTGAGAATAGCTGAATTTCTGCTCTTTACTGCTCTGTAAATCTGCAGTGTCATACCCTAAATCCAGACTTTGCCAAATGCTTTTCTTTTTAGTTCAAAGAACTACATTGAGTTAATTTGCTTTTCTCATGCTTCTCCTTTTCATGATCATTCCCATGGTTCTGTTCTGCTTGTCAGCTCCTTAGGGGAGAGCAGGGAAAGGAATACACTTCAAAGTTTTATGAGGGTACACTCACAGAAGCTTAATATTAAATTTAGACTTGAAGATGTGCATGCCAGAATTGCTCTCCTTCATTTCTATTCTACTATGCAGCCTCTGTAACTCTGGAGTATTGAACATGCCAAGAAAGTTCAGAATGTGCCTTTATTTTTTTAGGAAAACTGTCTGCTTAGAAAGGGAATATACCTGAGGTTGTAACAAACTACTCGAGGATATTCTGTGAGCAAAAAGAAAATATGTGTCAGATAAATTATTTTTTGTGAATTGTTTGCCTTTGGCTGCTTAAGCAAAAAATCCCACAAAACCCAAACAAACAAAGAAACAAAACCAACCCCAGCCACGTTTTGCACCTAGTTCTGAACTTCTTTCTATTTTTTAATTTCAATATTTGTCTTATAAACTGCTAGGCATTTTTGTGAGCAAACTTGTGAATTCAGATTCCAAACACAACCTCAGCAATGAAAATTATTTAAGAATTAAGTTACAATGCTATCTATTGAAGGAAAGACCAGTGATATTTTCATCCTGAGGCTGAAAGTGTCTCTCTAGCAACTGGAAGTAGAGTTAAAGCTTGCCAAGCGTTCCTTGTGAAGCAGATGGAGAGGCAACTAATAACCTTACTGAAATCTTGTGGGCTAAGCCTTCTGAGTATCCACAGCTACCTATCAAATTAACTGGATCGCTCCACTATATGAAAGTATTCTTCAATCTTGTCAATGACTGTTGCAATTCTGCCCCCTTCTCCCTCCCCAAGTTCTGAACAAACAGTTAAACTCTCAATTATATCTCTGTGTGCTTAAGAGTGATTACAGGTCTGTGGCTGATTCCTGGAGAACTTCAATGGCCATGAGGGTCTTCTTTTCTTACAGGTTTTACTTTTTTTTTTTTTGCTGATATTCAAAAAAACACCCAAAGAATGTGATAATTATGTGCCTGTAAACTTTTAACAGCTACATAAAATAGTATTATATATGTCTGCATGCACTGAAGGATAGAAAGGCAAAATGTTTGATTGTTGAATAAGACTTGTTTGCAGAATGCAGAGAAAGAAACAGCCATGGACTCTGCCAGCATTCTCAGATGCACAACATCATCCAAAAGCTGATTGTAAGATGATGCTATCAGTCTGTCTTTTCTTGCTGCCTGTGAGTTCTGAATATAAATCGCAAGCTGCGTATGCTTCAGCTGATCCTCTGTGTTCCCACCGTGACCTTACAGTAAATGCATTGTTTTTTTCATTTATATTTAAGAACAGATGAAAGTGTGTTGGGACTTGCTTCCCTATTCACACAAACTAAATCAATATTTCAGACACATTACCAATTAACTGTTCCCTGTCAGAAGTAAAGTTGTCTGTTTTAGAAGTTACCGCACCATCCATTCTGTTTGTTTCTTATTCTCACAAACGTGCAACCAACAAAAGTGGAATCAAAAGTTTATTTAATTGACATTTCTTCTTTTTCAGTTGCAAGAAAACTGTGTCTATACAGAAAACACACTGTGAAGTGAGTAGATATGTAGGTATAAAGTCATTGATGTTCTCCCTCTGCTTCCACTATATGGTCATGAGTATTCAGACCTGCGTCTGTGTGTCAGTTCAATTATTAAGAGCTTCTTGGTCCACAAAGCCAAATTATGCTCTCTGATATGCATGGAACCCCTTCTCTGAAGCAAGAGAAACCACAGCTAGTCAGCTGTATGTAGTGTGGCCTTCAAGGACTTCAATGTTCACAAGCAGCCAAGAGTGAAGGTAGCCTGTATTTTCAGAGCGGGCAGGCTTTGGGAATCACAAAGCAACGTGTTACCGCAAGAGGTAAGAGTGAAATTTCAAGCCTGTCTGGAGAACAGAGGTGGCTAAGCCTTGCAGGTGGCTTTGAAAAGCATGGCCTCAAGCTCTGTGTATTGAGACATTCATCATTGTAAACTCTGGGCCAGCTTATAGCAAGTTGCAGGAAGGACAGGTGGTGCAAGGAGGCCCTCTTCTCTTGCTGAATATACAGAAGAATATGCCATGAATTGTTTGCAGCAGAGAGAGAAAATGCAACTGGCATCTTGCAGATCGCCTGTTTTGGTGTGGTTCTGAATTGTTTTATGGATAAGACTCAGTGAAAAAAGCAAGATAAGAAGAGCATGTGCTAATACAAGAGCAAGGACAGTGGGAATAGACATACAGGCAGCAGTCAAAAATCTAAAGCAGTATTCTGCATAAATGTAATCTTCCAGACTTTTTTTGAACCAAAATGGCAATTTTTGGATGAGATTAAAATTGGTTGAGAAATGCATAATTTATGGAAAATACTTTTAACAGGAAATTTATTTATTTTCTGAAAAATGCATTCAATATTAAATTATTAGCACAGTCAAGTTGAATATGTTGAGTAGTTTCAGACTCATTAAAAAATGAAGATTTTTCAATTAATATGATTAAAGTATTATGGATGCTACATAGGTCCCCTTATAAATATTTCATTTTTTAATAAAATATTTAAAAATTCTTAATCATTTACTTTAAATTTGCCCCCAAACTGATTTTAGATTGACTAAGAACAAGGCTTGTTATTTCATTAAAAGACAAATTCATGTACTTAAAAAAAATATATATAAGGTCCTTTTCCCCTCCATACCTCTAGAAGAACCCTGGGATAGCTGTGGAGTTGATTGCGTTAGCACACTCCTATCCTTTTTTCTCAATATTTCCATGTCTGTTTTCTATACATCTTCACATTTGCATGGGTGTCTTCTCCGGCTTCGAGCTCCTTTGTCAGCGCGGTTTCAGTATAAGCAATACTGTGCCCTTGTGCTGGAATTTCCAAAGAAGAATTTCTCATTGAGGAACTCTCAAGTAGCAGAGAGGGAATAGGGCAAATTAATCCTGACAGTGTCAACACTAATTTATCACAGAAGAGCCACTGACAAGTACAGGGCTAACGTGATGCTATGTGGAACAGCCCCATCACAATCCTGAAGCCTCTGTCATTCTTTAGAGGCAATCTGTAATGGCACTGCTCTGGCCAGGACTTGCTGTATATCGGTATGTCCCACTCATTGGATCAGCAGTTACGTTTTG
>VZTV01002634.1:0-14287 GCA_013400875.1 Anhinga rufa
TTTGGTTTTGTTGTTGTTGTTGCAGATGCTTTTGTAGGTGAGAGATAATTCATGCGCCGAGTGCCACCCTCCATCAGGAGGAGACAGCAGTGACAGTGCCATCGCAGCACTCGTCCCCAGACCTGAACCCCTCACGGCCCCGTGCAGAAAGTAAGGCAAAGTCCACAGCGCAGAGCCAGAACAAAAGAGAGGAATCACGAAAGAAAGAGCCAGATGCTCCAGCGTCATCTCTGAGGCTCCAAACCAGAACAAAAAGCCAGTAAAGATTTGCACCTTTTAAAGGAGTAACGTATTGTTTCCTCCTCTGGCAGGCAGTGATTTGACTTGCCACATGCCTCCTAGTAATTTCCCAGCAGGTTTTAATGTTGGAACAATGGCATTCTGTTAGATATTGATTTTAAAATAACTCTTCCACACTTACTTGTAACTTTAAGAGGTGAATTACAACCCTTGAATGTGCTCTAATCTAGCAGTAGTAAATAGTTAAATAGGCACAATCTGTTTCTGCAGGCAAGAAGAGAAGGCAGAGCTCGGCTGAACCCTGCCTGTCTTCCCGGTCTGCAGGAAAAACATCCAGCAGTCTGCCTGCGCCGAACAAAAATATTAATAAATTCACAGCGGACGTGGTGGAATTTGACAGAAAAGAAATTTCTGTGCTGGATGTTGAAGCAGCGAGAATGGGAGGGCAATGGATAAATGACCTAATTGTAGCTCTTCTCTTTTTCAACTTCCACTGAGCCGTGATGCTCACCGTGGGATATCGCTGCGGCTGCCAGCACCCTTCGGTGAGCCTCGAGAGGCAGCCGGGGCCGACCCACGGGTCCTCTGACTGCCAGGGTCACGCAAAAAGCACACTGCCAGAGCGCTCCCGTGGGAAGTGCAAAGAGCAGCGGCCAGGTTCGGGCATAGCCATTTCTGAGGCTTGTGCTGCATTAAAAACAAATAAACCTGCTATGTCCCCTGGTAACGCGCTTTGGCAGCTCCGTCATCTTCTGCACGGGCTGGAATGAAGGGTTGGAAGACGCAGCCTGCGTTCAGTTCAAACGGGACACGGCTGCCACTGAAACCATACTGAATTAGTGTTAACGCTCACTGAGAGTGCCGTGGTACCCGAGGTTCGAGTCCAGCTGTAAGCGTGACGGGTGGCAGGGGAGAATGCTGGTCGATGCTAAGCTGAGAAAGGTTTCTCTGTTTATCTTACACTTTTTTGCATTTTTTTTCTCTTTTTTTAATGAGGTGGTCCCACCACAGTGCCCGGGACGCTCCTCTACAGCCTAGAGATAAGCTGCGTCAGGTCACAGGTACTCCCAGAACGCGTGCCCAGAATGCACAGCTCCCTTAAGAAATTGCAATCAAAATGTCTCCTATTGCTTTCCTAATATTGAAGTGGGGCAGGAGTTTCGTCTCCTATTTAGGTGCCCCACGCTAAATCCGCGCCGGGTGAGAAAGCCTCGGTACGGGTGTGATGTGCAGGTGTCGGCCGTAAGGAGCGAGGGCCGGGCTTGGCGGCCCGGTACCCTCCGGCCGGGGGGGCTGCAGAGGCACGGGCGGCTCAGGATCCCCTCCGTGCTCGCCTCTGCTCCGCAATTCACGCTGAAAACTGATTCGGGCTGTACGGGCTCTAATCAGCCAAGAGACGTAATCTGTGGCTCTCAACTTCACTTCCCCTTCCCCTGCTTTCCGACTGACAGTGGCTACTCTGTCCCTTATTTTCAGCTGATCTCTGTAAACTAATTACTTTTACCGGGTCAGTGCTGTTATGAAATTATCATTTTATGAGACTAAAAATAGCTCCGATCCAGTCAGCAAGCCAATCACTTCCCTTCACGTCCAATGAAAATACAACGTTATCTTTAATCTGTATTTCTCAGGCACTTACTGTGATGCAGGCTAGAAAGAGAAGGGGAAAAAAAGGGAGAGGAGCTTAGAAAGATGTCTTAAATCAGTTGCTATAGATGCATCTCTGCCAAGGTTGCCATTGGTAAATTTAGCAGTCACGTTATAATTTTAGCCAGTACCATTACTCGGCCTTATTCAAAATAATTTACTTCTCGCACAACGAATTTACCTTAAAGGAAAGTTATTTCGTCTTGCACATTAAAAATGGTGTGTTTGCCCATACGTGCAATCATTGCAAATATCCAGAGCCGCAAAAAGCCTAAGGACAGATAAATTTATTTTTTGTTAGGAGAGAGAAAAATCCAGTGAATTCCACTTACTCTGAGAATGAATAAAGGTATTTTAATACTTCTGGGGTTCTGGTGAGTACAAATAGCTCAAAAATGAGACGCTTGCCTGAGGTTTACATCAGGATAGTGAAGGGAAAAGGTTCCATCTGTGGTTTCTGATACAAAGACATTTCGCACACAATATCTGTAAATCCATTAGGAGAAGAAAATTGATACACATTTCATATAAGATGAAGCTCGAGTCAAGAGAATGAAAGCTCAAGAAAATGGCTTCTTTGTGTAGCTCCATCAATTCAGTGTTTGATTGGCCTTCTGTATATTAAAATCAAGCAGTTCTTTGGCCTGTGGATATAAGAATTGTTGACTGTGTGGAAATGGTGAGAGTGGTGAAATCCTAGCGCCTCGCTTTACAAAGGAAATATCCCACATCTCATCCATCTTCCCATCGATGATGTTAAATATGCAAAGTAGCGTTTCTATTAAAGCAATTTTTCTGATTCAGTTTAATGGCAGTTATTGAAGTACTGACACACACAATGCGATTACTGGGCCAAACAGCAATCTTTCCGGAGGAGCCGGGAATGGCAGCGCTCCAGAGATGATTTATTATTTTCCTTACTTTGCAAACTCCTCTTAGTTTGCATGAAGGAGGGTGAATGAAGGTTACTATCAGCTTGAGTGGTTTCAGTACTTTGCATTGGAGAAATAACTGCAAAGACATCTCTGTTCACACGGCAGCTGGCAGCGTTTGCAAGAAACGTGGTCAGTACTCGGTACGTTCGTGCTAGTCCAGCTGCCGGCAGTTTGGCGGCAAGCGTTTCCCATGCATTTCACTACTTCAGTTTCATCCCCTTTCTCGTCCGTGATGGAATACCAAGAAGAAAGAACGCCCAAGAAATAAGCAAAACAGAGAACGCTGTTTCCTGCAGAGGGGTCGATCAGGTGCCAGCTCTCCCGCGCTCTCTCCGACCCACACTTTGCAGAACTGCAGGGTACCAGCTTGAACCAAAAGAGACCCCCACCCCTCAAATCCCTGCTCTCCAGGCACTCCGCTAATAAAAACTGTAAGAAATTTCAGATCTTGCTCCAGATCAGGCTGTTGACATAACCAGGCCAGCACATCTGTTCTATTGACTTCCTAGCGCTAACCTGGCTCCTTAAATGAGTTAAATAGATAGGACTGTGTTGTCCAAGTGCACCGATGTGTATCTTTCAAACCCATTGACCAGTGCAGCCGAACCTGAAAGAGGGAGAGCGATCTCAAAACCATTATGTTCTTGCAAATTGTAAGGGAGACGGTCAGACAGAAGACAGATCCTCCCAGGACCACCCCGAGGGCGGTGAGCTGTGGGAGCTCAGCCTTCATTAGGCAATAGAAAAACTCACAGCATATCCCTAAGCTCAAACCAGGAGGAAATCCATCCACGCTGTCTGTCCCTTGGCCCGCGGTACTGCTGGTTTCTTGACATAAATGGCCCAAAGATCGCGGTGCCGATTCCCTCCAGGACACTCTGCGGGCTTTCCACCCTCCTCCGCCGCCAGCCTGCTCCCAGCCGGGTGGGGAGGGGGTGCTGACACCGCCTGCCCTGGGTGCCGGTGCCCGGCTCCGGCATCCCCCGGCGGGGAGCCCGGCTGCGATGCTCCGCAGGGAGCCCCTCCGTGCCCCGGGGAGGTGCAGGCAGATGTGGCACTTACATTTTCACAACTACGATTTGCTGCCTACGCCGCAGGTCGCAGATGCTGCCCGAGAGTCTGAAACATACTGCTGTTGTCAGGTGAAATGAAAACAGCTATAAAAGGCTTAGAAAAATATGCACTCTGGGCAAAAATGGTGTGGGGGTTTAGTAGCGGGAGAGAGGTCTCATACCGCAGCCGTGGTTGTGATGCATGAGGTTGTGAGCATTAGGCTGCCCCATCCGCAACCAAATGCTATTTAAAAGTAAATAAACCCAACACGCTGGTAACAAGGTAACAGAATTTATGATAATTAAACTGCCTCTACATAGGTGCAAACTGAAGGCTATTGCATATCAAGTCAGCTAAAACCAGGAGGGGGACGTGAACGCTGGCAATGGGAACCAGCACTGTGCTCCTCCGCCGCTTTCGGCAGCGCTTGCATTTCTGAGGTGGAGGGTCCTGGGGGTCAAAGCCTCCTGCGGAACAAAGAGAGGCTGGCAAAGCTAATATTTATTGTCTTGGTGGTTTAGACAAGGGCGAGAGAGAAGATGGGTAGCTGTTGGCCTCTTGAGAAAAATGTTTCTGCATGAATTGGATAGCTGATTTTGAATTAATTTTGAATAGTTGTTTCAGTAATTCAGATTGATTTAAGATGCACCCAAGAATAATGCTTTCATTATAAAACCTCCTGAGCAAAATTTAAATCGTGCTAAATTAAAAACAGCCTCTGTTAAACCAGGGCTGATGAGCACAGCAGAGGGATCAGAGATGCAGGGTCAGTATAATTTAATTCCTTTGCTTTGTTTCCATTCCAGAAGAACTGTTGTACCTGTCTCCTCGGGTTGTTAACTACCTAAGGAGCTTGCAAGTCGTCCTGGATTTCTCAAGACTGATTTGCATAGTAACCCCACCAAAAGCAGCACTTGCTCTATTTCGTGCAGTGCTTCACCTTCAAGAAGAAATGCATTTTTATTGCTTTTCATTTATGGGTCAATCTGGAAATTCAGTTGCATCCTAAAGCCACTTAGGAGTCTGGAATAACAGCAGCCGGCGTACGGTACGGTAGGAGAGTTAACGGTTCCCTAGTGCTAGCCTTGTTTGCTTGGTGTAAGTCATCTTCCCCGTTTATATCAATGGAGCTAATTTTTAGTGTCTTAATAACATGGGAAAAGTTACCCTGCACGTTCCAAATCCCTGTTATAAAGCACTCTGTCACAAGCTACGGTGGAATTCCAGTGTCAGGGAAATGTTCCTTTAGCTGGATTTACATGGTTCGGTGTTCAAAATCAAAAACTACATACATTTGTGTGTAGATTTGAGTTAAAAGCCACTGTGCTTTATAATTCCTTCTTTAAATGCCAGCTGAATTTTTAAAGGCAAATGGCAGAAAATATTTAGGATGTTTATAAAAGCTCAGAGCATTGCTGAAATGCAAGCAGTGAACTGGCAACCACTAACCAGGCGAAGGCTGGGGTATTAAGAAGCACATTAGAGACCTTGGCTGCATTTTTGGCAACGTCTGTGCGATAGGAATTGCCAGTACTCTCATCAGTAACAAGATCCTTCCAAACATATTGAAATGACTTCTGAAGAGAGATGTATATGAAATGTTGTGTGAAAATGCCAGTGTGTCAGCACTGAAAGGTTTTATGGGGAAATGAAGGGGCCGGGGGACGTTAACCGCCCCCACCGCACGGTGGGAGTCAGGAAGGTGGAAATGACCCGGCGCCAGAAGTTTCATTTCTAGAGTTCCTGAGTGTCTGTGCCACGACACCAAGCCGCGGGTAAGAGCTGCTGCACGAGCCACGGGCCGGTGCCAGCACTGCCGTCGCCTTGCTCCACCAGTGCTGTCCCTGACCTGCGCCGCTGGGACCCCACGCCGCCCCGACCAGCTCCTCCGGCGAGCCCGGGAGGTGCCTCTCCGAGGGCTCCGGCCGGGGCTCTGCGGAGCTGGTCTGGCAGCAATTATGCTTTTACAGCTCACCGTAGCAACTTCGCTTTCTAACACAGGATTTGGGCAAGCCAGAGGAGAGTGTTTGACTTTGGGTGCTTGGGTAAGGAAGCGCTAGGGACCTGCTGAACGCGGTCGTGGGCAGATAGGTGTTGTCAGGGCGCGCAGGGGCTCTGCGGGGTCTGCTGCTACCGAGGTTTCTGAGTTTTTTGTAAGTCTGCGATATGACACTGAACTTAGCTGATAGACTATTTGCTAGAGACACCTATTTCAATTAAAGTCCTGCAACAAAAATCCCAAATCAGTAATACTAGAAGTTTAAGCTTTAAAGCTCTGACAGCCTTTTACAGGTCCCTTTCCAATGAACTCTTACGAAGCTGTGTTTAGATGTATCGTTTTTTTAATACTTGTCAACTCATTAAAGGCACTCATTCGTCTATAATTTCTGTGATTACAACAGATTGAGAACACTTGAGGGTCCTCAGGAGCACTCTGGTCTGTCTCTCCATGTGTTCAGAAAGGAAGGGAAAGAGAACAAGACCAAGTCACTGCACCGATGCGAGCAGAGACTTAGTTGCACGACAGCGCATTCTGCATGTATTCCACAAGGGAAGCGTGGTCCCAGGCACCACTGCGCGTTGCCTCGACCCCAGCCCCCCTGCCACAAGGATACAGCAGCGTACGCGTGAACGTGCACGAGCGTGCGTAGATAGAAAGGTGGGTGCAACTGTTATCAACCAGAACTCTGACAACCGAACTGTATTTCCACGCGGTTCCCCCGCCAAGCCGCCCAGGACAGGCCTCCCTCTGAGGCTGCTCAGATACGATGGCGAGAACCGACCGATATGGGCCGGTCAGAATATGGAAAGCTGAACCTCAAGGTGAGGGAGTGCTGCGATCTAAAGCCCAGATTCGATTCCTAAGCAAGCACGGACGTTTTTTCCAGTGTAAGGACCTTAGCTTTTGCCACACAAACTTGCAAACTTTGCTTAGATGTTAAAAAAGGAGGAAAAAGGGATTTTTTGGTGACTATGACGAACATGTTCTCCATTTTCACTCACTGAAGAAATTCAAACTTGCGGTTGTCATATGCTCAGATTCTGCGCCTTTCTGACAGCTGAATTATGATTTTAATAATTTAAAAGTGCTACTGTGAGCCTGTTCATGTATAATAGGCACAGAGAAGTGTTTAAAATCAAAAGCAGTTTAGAGAAAAAGTGGTCACCCTGTTACAAGAATGAGAATTTTCTACATCTGAATATTAAACTGTGGGAACTCTCCAGTGGGAAACCTTTTGCCAAGTAACTATAAACTTAGCATATTGCTCTGCTGCGTGGAATTAAGAGATTGCATTCGATCACGACTTGGTGACTGCCTGAAGCAGCAGCCTGTGATGCCTGCTTGCTTTTACATAACCCTATCGGGGTGAGGGCTTGGTCATTCTGCTTACAAAGGTTTTAGTTCAGAGCAACAGAAGCTCAAATCTATAATCTCAGCAGAAACATCTGTAAGACAGAAATGAAATATAAAGGGGAAAAGTGCCCCCCAGGCTGCATTTTCCGTGTTTTGATATCATTATCTTTGTACCCATCCATGGGAATGTCTGAAATTCTAGCACACTCATATTATTTCATAAACTCACAAGTAAACACGGACAAGAAGCCCATGTTCTGCTCAATTAAGTAAAAAACAGATCATGTCCTAGAGATCACTGAGTATTTTCAGGAGTATAGCGGCCCACGATATCCATTTGAATTCAGCAATTCTCTAATTCCTGGCATGTCAAGTGAAGAAACAATGACCGACATCGCGAAGAGAGACAACATCCACATCAGCAAGCTTGTGTAAAATCTATGGCTCGAAAGAATGTCTGAAAAAACCATAAGCTCTAGTTGCCAGCAACCTTGCGCTCATGCAACTCTTCTCTCCCGTTAACTTTTCTCTCCCGCAGGAGGAGTGCGAAACAGGACCTGCTACTCCGCAGCCTTGCTCCTCCTGCACTCATTTACCATTGTGCCAAGCACTTGTCAAGTGGGTGTAAGTGCTTTTTCTGTTTTATACAACTTCACATAAGCATAAATTGCAGAAGCTGTAAGGCAAAAAACAATCAAGCCCTTAACAGTTCCAGCACCTTTTCAAACACGCACCCAGGAAAACGTTTAGGAGTAACTGAAGTCAAGCTCCTAGTACATGCTTGCCTGCTGCTCAGTAAGAGAAAAAGTAATACTCACCCCAGTGTTGTCATGGTTACAATAGTGTACCAAAAGGAAGCAGGAATACTGGTGAATTTGCTTGCCGAGGAGCCTTTCTCTGCATAAAACATCACAGTTGCAAAGATGATGATTGCCATAGTGAGGGAAAAGAGGAGAAAGCCAAGCTCGGAGGCACAGCTCTTCAAAGTGTAGCCCAAGATTCTTAAGCCTTGGGAATGGCGAGAGAACTTGAAAATCCTGAAAACCCTGAACACCCTTAGTGTCACAAAGGCTCCGCTGACGTCCTCGTTGTTGGTCATCACCAAGCCAATGTAGTACGGCATGATGGCCACCACATCAATGATGCTCATCACGCTTCTAATGAATCTGTAGCGACTTGGGGCCGCAAAGAGTCTCAACAGATACTCAACCGTGAAAATCATCACGCAAGCCGTGTCCAAGCAAAAGAAAGCCACAGCGTATCTTTCCCCACATGGAAGCTCCTTGTTTCCAGGCACCGTGCCACAAGGGACAGTTTCCACGACATTAGTGATCACAGAGACAGCAATAAAGAAACCGGTGACATAGTAAAAGACTAAGGCTAAGGTGCTGGTGTGGGGGTTCTCGAAGGCTCGCCACATGGTCTGCCGGAAGCTCAGGGATGGCATGGACCCTTCTTGGTTGTTTTCTGAGTCATTGTCATCCATCAGCCGCTCTGCGTTTTCCCGCTTTCTGTCTTTGTACTCTTCATAGCAGCAGTCCCCAATGATTTCAGGGAGGATCCCATAGAAGGCAAGCTCTTCGTCATAAGCAGAGATGCACTCATACCTGGGATAGTGCAGCTTGCCAGTTCTATAAAAATTTAAGATGCACCTAAAGACCTCGGGGTCCCGGTCAAAGAAGTACTCCTTAGTGTCTTCATTGAAGAAGAACTCCTTCTCGGTGCTGCCCAGGAGTGTGTCCGGGTATCTCTCCAGTGTAGTCCTCCAGGTCTGGAAACGCCTGCCACTCACATTGAGAATGATCAGCTCATCCTGCCTCTTGTTTTTCTCCGTTGGAGCCAGTGGCATGGGACAGTTGGCCACTGGCATCCATCCTATGGCGGCCGCCCTGGCAAAGGGCAACCATGCTGCTACTCCTGCTGCCATGGTGACCCCAGGCCTTGTTACTGGAGAAGACAGTTAGGCTGCTCCTGGGACCTGCTGGAAGTCAGATCAGTTCCATCTAAAATACAGAACAAAATAAAAACACAACACACGGTCAAGTGGGGTGTCTTGCCCCGTTGTGTTGAGGAGTCAGATATCAGCACGTACACAAGCATTTAAAACTGGCTTGCCCTCACCTCCCATTTGAAGAATGATGTTAAACAAGGCACGTGATAATCAGCTCAGCGGGGTTATGGCATTATTATAGATTGAAATTTTGAATAGCAAATGATTCCTCATTAAAAGCATTTTAAAAGTAGCATAAACACACTAATTTATATTTGCTTCCTTACAAACAAGACTAATCCATAATTCCCCAGGTGTAAGCCTCATGTGCTCATCAGTTTAACTACAGCTGTCAAGAAAGAGCTGGGAACTCCAGAGAAATCGGCTTGCAGATCACCCGATGCGATTGTACGCCACGAAAAGCCACGACCGGACTGAGCTGGGTTTCCAGCCTCAAAGAAGTTCAATCTGTCATGAGTCCTGCACTGAGAACATCTGCAGTTGAGAGAAACAGAAAATCTTCTCGGGTTTTCATTAGTTTTCTTCCACCTTTAATTGAAGACCTGGCCTCACAGCAGTGTTTTGCTTTTGTTTAGAGGTGGGTTCTACTCTTGTGAGATATTACATCCCCCCGCCGGACTGGAGGGAAATCCTGACTCTCAGGGAAACGTTGCTCAGAATACCCAAGCAACGGTAAGCTTGAGGCCCAGGTGTGAAAGCTGGTGGATTAAGGTTCCAGCTGAGAACAAAGAACTTCAGAATGGGGGAAGCCTCCAAAGTGGGGCAGCTAACTTCCAGCAGGAAGGTTCCGTGATTATTTCCTGGCTGACAGAGGCAGAAGTCCTTCAGCCTCAGAACTGGAGGACTATTAGGTTGAAATGAAATATGTTCACTGCACTCTTGATTTTTAGATGAAAAATATCCCAAGCTGCCCAGATCCTCAGCGGCTGGAAGCCCGCGTTCTCTTGGAATTAGTTATTGTGGTTCTGACCTGGATCTGATCATGAATTTTCTTTTTCTTTTTGGTCTTTGGTCAGAGTTCTTTCAATATCTAACTTTTGTTTTAACTAGTATTTACTTTCACTTCCGTAATGTTTTTTCAACTCTACCATAAGATTATCTGGAGAAAGGTGCCATTATCATATAAGATGCATTAGGGGCCCTATCAAGAGTCGATTTATCAATGGAAATTCCATTGATTCCACTGACTCAGGCCCTCAAAGCCTAATTATATCCTCTACATGGTATGCTTCTAGGCAGTTTTACTCTGAAGTTTTTTAATTATATGAAAGCTGCCATTCCAGCCAGCAAGGCTGCAGCATTATTGATTTCAACAGGCCATCAAAATACTGAATAAAAAATGATGGAATCAATCTGTGGTGAAAATGGCTAAACTGCTCACAGAAATGCTCTTCCTCTTCAGGGCACATTAACGTTCATCACCGTAATGTCGACTATCTTTCTATGCAATTTTACTATCCAAAGGACAATTGAACTCCCTCGTGCAAGCATCTTACTGCTGCTGGAAGAGGTTCTGTAATTATGAAACATATAATAATCCATGGCGATGCTTATCCCAAGGAGACATTTTGCTTATATACGTGGCGCTGGAGGAAACATCCCACAATATTTTCCTATAAAGGGTTGTTCAGTATTTCTATGCACTATTTTTTCTCTCCCCTGAAGAGGGAATTTATTGCGTTAATAGTGCCAGACTGATGGCCCTGGAGACCAGGCTCTTCCGTCTGTGCGGGGAAGAGGCAGAGTGCGGCACCTCAAACTTTCTCTGCGCTACTTTGAAAATACGCCCCGGTCTTGGGCTGAAAGGCAACCTCCGGGGGCTCGGTGGGCGCAGGCAGCACGGCTGCCCGTTCCCCTTAGCAGCAGTGGCGGGTCCTTTAACTTTTAAGAAGCACTGCATTAAGAACAGGACTGCAAAACAGGGGGCAGCAAAACGGGAGCCATTTCGTTCATTCAGCACCAAAGGTATATGGGCGAATAACCGGGAGACCCAGATCACGCATCCCGTCCCTGCTTTCCCTGCTGGTAAACTCTGCTTCGCGTTCAGTTAGCGACACCACCGCACTCGTTCTACCAGGACTGACTGGCGATGTTGGGTGACCTGACCAGCTGCAGTACACCGGATCCTCATCTCCCCGGATTGCTCAGGGGAGCCTCATTAGAAACCTCTTCTGTACTTTCATAACTTCGGTTGTAAATTCCAGGTTACCTACATTAGCTGCCGAGGCACTATAAATACTTCCCATATAATTGTTCTAATAAAGCGCTGGTAACTCATAAGTGACTTACACATTTTTAAATCAATTTTTAAAGATAAAATGGGTCCTTCCACGCTGGCAGTATATGTGGGGAAGCTATAAATACCTGAGCTGTGAAATGGACGGCAGGCTGAAGCAAAGGAGAAGGAGAGGGCTGTTCTGTGGAAGTTTAGTTCTCGTCTCTCTGTGACAGAGATGCAGCTGGTTGAGGAAACTTAGTGCACACAGCTTAATTTTCAAAGTTGTATTAAATCTCTCCCATTTGATCCTCAAAATATGCAAAACCAGAGCCTTTTTCAGCTCTAAATTGTCTGTCTGGGAGGAAGGACCGAGAGGGAGAAGAGGTTTTGCTTTTTTCTTGTCCACGAGTCCTTGGAACTCTACCCCACCCCAAAGTAAGAGACAGAAAATTAAGAGAGAGGTAGGACTGGATTTGTAATTCAGAGCTGCACAAACTAAGTTGAGTAAAAAAAATACGAACTAACTAGTTTATCTACAAAATATGGACAGAATCCCCCTTCTCTGCACTCCTGGGTTTTGGTAACTGCTAACCAGTCGTCTTAGGCTAGGAAGCAATTGGCTGGGCTCAGACAGACTGCACCGTCGAGAGTCTCTTCAGCTCGCACAGCAGACAGACACACTTTAATTCTAACAAGCATATATTTAGCTATACACATCTTTCTAATTTGATCACCATAATTTCTGCATGTAATTTGAAAGGAACTAGTTAACAAAAGATCGGTAGCCTGCTGATGACGTTTAGAAGACCCGGTACATGAAATAAAATAATTTGTCTCCTCCTGACTTAAGAAAGTCAGCATCTATAGAGAAAAGTATCTGGTTTCTTTAGATAATGATGAGGTCAGTGAGATGGTGCAAGGAAATGTGATAGAAAAGCACGAGCCCCCGGTCCCCCTCCCAGGACCCCCGACCCCAGCCGAGTCCCTCCCCGGCCACCGCGGGTCGTCGGCGCTGCAGCCGCTTCGTGGGCTGGGGTTTCACCCCAGTTCCCAGCAAAAACCTGACAGGCATGGCTAGGTCAGCAAAGCTCGGGAGGAAAACTTTGGAGAACAGTTATTTCTGTTCACCTAAAGGAATAAATGATGGATTCTTACCACGTTAGCTCCCACTGGCAATGCCGTACTTAATAAATGTCTCTTCATAGTCTCATGAAAACAGAAACAAAAATCTCATCGTGTTTCCCCTTCTGGAAGCAGACAGGGATGATTTAAAATACGGCTGCCAAACATACTGTGAGTTCTTGATGAGACACTGCTAATGGGAGCAAGGAGCCTTGAGATCCTTCATTCTCTCCTTTCCCGTCCTTGCTGGGTCAGGCTCAGGCAGCAAAGATGTATTTGCTTTAAAGCAAAATATGTCAGCCAGAGCTTCGATACCCTCCGTCAGTCACCTATTCCCTCCCCTCCGCAACACCTCAGATAATAAAACTTTCTGCAAAACACCCACTCCCTCAGTCCGTTGGAGAGATTTGGGAGCAAAAGCAACAGGCTTAGGATAAATGCATGCAAACTTCTCCCCTGCCTCCCAGCCAGCCCAGAGAGCCCCATCTTGCCGGCTCACAGCGATGCCTTACCTGGCAAGGAAAGACGCTCTCGGCACCCAAAAGTAGGGCTAAAGCTGGGGAACGGGAAGGAAGGGGGAGCAGTCGCTCCTCAGGATAAAAGGTGAGCTGTGCTGCCTGCCTCTTGACTCCCTCTCTAAATGCAGTCAGAAGCAATCAGTAAATGTGATCATCGTTGTGAAAGTATATATAGAGAGATGACTAAACAGCTTCTCCCTCATTACTGCCGAGACGGAGTCTCTCCCTGCCTCTCTCGCCTGAGCTCGCTTCGTTTTGCCCCCTCCCCTTCCAGTACCGCTCGGAGCTTTGCTCTCCTGCCTAACCGGGCTGGAAACACCGCCCGGGTGCCGGAGAGTCCACTCGTGCGGCCGCAGCCGGGAGATGGACCCAGCTGGTCCCGGGGAGTCAGGCTGCGAGGCGAGACTGAGGGAAGGCAGTGGGAGCTAACGGAGACACCGGCAAATGGAGTCGTTAAATCCACACCCGAGCCTACCCTGCATGCTAACGTGCCAGCAGTGGCAAGGGGGGGATGCAGGGGGGAGAAGTCTGGGATGAACTTCAGCGGTCCCTCGCGCAGCTCCCTCTGTGTCCCTGGCTCTCGGGCAGGCGGGGACCGTGCAGGAGAGGTCCCTTCTCCTGGACGAGAAAATGAGCTATTCCTCCAGCATCACGGACCTACAGCCGGCACCTCGGCCAGGGCAAGAGGCCACGTTCAGGAATACAAATAAATAATTCAGGCTTAAACCGACCCTTCCCTCTCTCCTGCTCCCCTCTTCCTTCCCACCACCCACCCCCTTACCCCTGGTCCTGCTCTTCTCGCTCGCCCGGCTCCTCGGCAGCTCGTACCAGTCCTGTCTCCACACCACCTCAGCATCCCTCTTTCATCCGCGGGCAGAAGTTGGGCTCCGCGCGCTCAGAGCCCCGGCATCCTTGCTCATTTATCCCTTTGTCAGTGAACCTCCATTAAACAAATAACCATGAGCCCGAATCAGAGCAAACCGCTCGCGCCCTGCGCTGCCGGGCACCTCCCGGCCATGGCTGAAGCGCCGCAGCGATAGTTGGTGACTTCCATAAAGTAAGACAAATACGTACGCGGAGCAGAGGAGCTCGGCTGCCGCGCCATCGCCCGCGCCCTCCCGCACCGGCACCGCACTTTATCCCCGCGAGTTCAGGGGCTGGAACCGCCCGTGCGGCCACCGGCGGGGG
>VZTV01002635.1:0-11163 GCA_013400875.1 Anhinga rufa
CCTTGAGGTGACCAGCTAGATGGAAAATGACAAGTCACTGAGACATGCTATTCCCACTGTTCGACTACTCTGCGAGAGGCTACTACTTTCACTCCACTTGCAGTGAAAATAGGTCTCAGATTACTGATAAAGGACTGCAGAATCAGAGGTAGCTACTTTACTTCCTTTGCTTTCCCGTTGGCAACCTAATTTCTGCTTTGAGGAAAGCAGGGATATGAAGGAGGCAGGAGCTAGCAGCAAAATCTGCTGGCACCTTGGACGGTACAGCTTCTGTGTTTTTAAAAAAAAAAACAAAACAACAACAACAACAACAAAAAAAAAAAACAAACAAAAAGTTGTAGGGGGTAGAGGAGTATTGAGCAAGCAGGACCTGCATTTAAATATCAATAAGGTGCTCCTCAGATTTGGACTTGCGGGGCATTTCAACAAAGTGAATGATGGTAAATAGTTGTTTTCTTTCTGGATCAAGAAGTACCTGCAAGTATGTGAGGCTCAAGCTCATGTTGCCTTTCTCCTGGGATGGATTTCTGGGCTGTGAGCATGTAATTACATGACACCTAAATTATTCTGCAGCTTTTTAACAAAACAAAGTTTTGGTGACTGTCTTCCAGCACTCTTGCAGGAGCTGGGGTTTTTGTGGTGTGTTTGGTGTGGTGGTTTGTTTTTGTTGTTTTTTTTTAAAAAGGCAAAATTAATAAATTAATTTCCCTAATTTTCACTTTAATCATGCAAATTATATGGCAAAAACTATAAAATTTTTGCTTAAGTTAAACATTGCTGTCAACAATTTTGCTCACCTTTCTTTCATCAGAGGAGTATGTAGGGAATGAAAGTACCTTTAATGGAACCTGTATTGTGTTTTATGGCTTTGAGACAAAATACGTTAATCTGTGGTTAGCGTATATTTACGGAGGGCACTCGGTAGCACTGGTTGTTACTGCATTTATACCATAGCGCTGCTCCCCGGAAGCCTGGTGGTATTGCGGCGCTCTTGCCTCCACAGCGGTGCTGAAATGCATTTTTTTGATGTAGGACTGTTTAAGAAATGGAATTGACTGTCCTTTTGTAGTCTAGTCAGCGTGTCTTTACAGCATCACATGTAGTGACAGGGTAAAATGAAAGTACTTGCTACAGGGAAGAGAACTAAAGGCAGTAGAAGAGCCAGTTTGTTTCTGAAGTGAGATTTGGAGATAAAATGTCAGTATGAGAGAGCGTAATAAGAAGCACCTGCCAGACAGCAGAGGAACAGCTCTTTTACGGTAGTGGTGAGACTGTTTGAACAGCACAGGAGAGTTGAAGGAGGGAAAGTGCCATGGTACTGCTTATGGCAGTGTCCAGAACTAATAAAGCAGGCCCTTCGAGGATGAGTTGGGTTTAGAAATCACATTTTTTTCTGTTTTTTAAAATATCTCTGGTTTTGAGTGCTCTCAGTCTCAATTTCAAGATGACTACACCCTGAATGGCAGGGAACTTCATTTTATTTTTCTGATGAAAGTGTAGATCTGAGTATATTCAGGTCTTTCTGGAGCAGCATAACAAACGTGCCACATGTCCTGTGTTGACATTGTGCGTCAGCAATGATACGCTAAAAGATGGGTCTAGAAGCATCCGGCATCTGTTAAGGGAGAGCTTGGCAAGATACGTTTCAAAACAAAGGGTGTGACTTTGGAGTGAAGCCTCAAGGGAAGACGACAAATCAAGCTCTGTTGGCGAGGGTGGTGTGATTCACAACCGGCTTTCTTCCTGGTGTCATTTTGCAAGTACAGCCGCTCTGGCTGCTGGTGAAGGACCTGGCTCTGGAGGGGAGCACGGGGAAAGGCCGTTGCATTAACCCAGTAGAAGCGGTGAAGTGTCCTGCTATGCAGAGTCACTCATGTCCCAAACCAGGTTTTTCCTTTGGCATGACGTCCCTGGCCACTGCTGCAAACCCTGTGGCTCTTAGTCACCGGGCCTGAGTCCTCAGTCATTTTTCTGTTTGAAAACGAAGAAAAGAAAAACCCACAGATCTGGGGAACCCCCAAGGGAAAATCTGCTTTGGTGGCAGAGAGGCCTGTGGAAATTCTGAAGGAAGGTTTTGACAGTAAGAGGTGTTCGTGTGCTGCATAATTCAAAACGTGAAAAAAACAAAACAGCGAAGAATCTGGGGATTTCAAACAAATTCTGAGACAATATTTTTTGATACAAAGTTTGTATTTATTAGACAATTTGTTTTTATTAGATTGTTGGTCAAGTTATGCTCAGGACCAGCAAAAGCCATCCCGAATCTAGTTTTATGATTGAAGGGTTAAGCACAGTTATCTTCTGGTTTGTTTTTTAATGATGGGATTCATTTTAGGTGCTGATATTTAGTGCTGAAATCATGACCTCTAATAGTCAAGCATTTATATCAGTTAGAATTCAATCAGATCTACAGCAAAACCCTAATATTTTTATCATAAATTCGAAAATAATATGAATTTGTTAATCTGGTTTTTGTTCGTTTCAGTGTCCTTCATGTAGCAATTATCCACCTTCAGACTGAGCTGGTGAAAAAACTCTTGGAAGTGATGCCCGACATGAATTATAATGACATCATTAACATGAGAAATAACCTTTATCAGGTATGCTGTGGTGGTGGTACAAGTGGTGTTGATTGCTCAGCCAGCAAAAAAAAGCAAAACAGAAATCACACCGCTTAACCATCTGTCTTATTTTTCTTCTGTTGGTGTGAATGAGCCCAGATCAGACTGCAGGGCAAACCAGTTTAGTTTGGAGGTGCAAGAGCATGTTTTCACTGTTGTAGTTCATAACTCCCCCTGACATTAACAGAAACATCTCCATGGGTTAATCGTAGAACAAGCCAAAAATAGGAAATTCTTCAGTTCACATCTTCATTATTTGGCTTCTCCATTATTAAACCAGTGGTACGGATTACAGCGTGCCAGCTCTGGGCTCTTTTGACCTTCCTAACCTGCAATAACTGAGGATCACGAGTCAGTTGCTGCATCACCAGTTACCTGTAGGCATGCGGAAGCTGTAACAAACTATGCCCATGGTGTTTGTGCCCCTCCCATGAGCACCAAGATTTCCCTTTCACTTCTAGATTCGCATTAGAGCAAAACAAAAAAAAAAAAACCATCCCCATGTCTTTTACCTAGTAGGAAAAGAACTCTTAACTGCCAGGCACAATTCTGTCTCCTCAGCTTCATCTATGACAGAGCCTGAGGCTTTTGTATTACAATAAAAAGCTCAGGCTTTAAAAAGAGCTGTGGAAACCTGCCTGGAAAAGAGTCTCTTCAACTGTGCCCGCCATTCGGTTGTCCCAAAGGTAACCAGCTGGACGTTACAGGGCAGCACTCTGACATTTGTGGTGTTTCTTTTGCTGTGAACAGTAAAGGCAGGAATTGATTCTACACAGGTAGTCCCAGAGGGTTTATTTTGCCCTTTTTTGTTCTCTTTTGCATTTCATTTTTATGCTCATATAAGCAAGTTTGAAATGTGGAGGCTGATGAAAGCAAGCAGAAGATTCTGAATTGAATTCTGTGCCCTCTGTTTAACAGAAACAGGGAGCAAAGCTCTGCTCTACACGGGAAATAAATCTCTAGCTAGCAGGACCTCTCCAGCTATTCCTACCTTCTACTGAAACCGTAAGCCGGCAGTGGGAGGGAATGTAGGCTTGGGCTAGAATTTTCCTTCTGTTCAGGTATTCTGACAGCTGAATCATACATATACCCTATAGATTCAGTAACTAATTGCAAATATGTTGACAAATGTATTGACAAACACAAGCTTATTGTACGGAGCTGGAATTAGTCTTTTTTTATAGTCCTGGGTTAATATAAGGGTAATGATACGGAGATGGAATCTTGTGCAATTTTTACATTCTTTTAGTGTTGGAAATACAATTTCCTAAACCTTACTGGAATGCCTCGCTGTTTAAATACATACATTTCCGAGTATGTTCTACACGACGCTGTTCACTGGCAAGACTGTCAAGCACACAGTATACAACTGACCTTCGGAAATACTGGAAACCCCTCGGCCTGAGTGCCTCAGCCTGGTGCTGCAGGTGTCTCTGCACAAAAATGGAGAACGCGCAATAGAACCAGCTAGCTAGGCACATGCTGCGTGAATGCACCGTTGTTCCGCGCTCTGGCAAACGCACAGCTCCTGAAGGAGCAAAATTAGAGCATAGTTCAGTGCCGAAGGTGGATCTTAGCAGGCCCTGGAAGGTACAGGTGCTCCCTCCGTGGCATGAACTTGGCTATGGGGCAGCTGGAAGCAGGGTTACGGTGTCTGGGGGGCACAGGGATTACTTCATTTCCCGAGTCCCTTGCACCGCAACGCTCAAAGAGCCAGCCTGGTGCCCTGGCTTGTAAGAGTAGGCAACATCTTTGTTCTTCCCAAAGACCAACTGCTGACACTGGCAAGGCAGCTTTTATTTCCAGTAAGTAGAAATCCTGTTTGTAGTGCGCAGTAGAAGGAGATGTACGCATATGCAGGCTTTTCATTGCTGTTAGCTTTGAAGTGGAGTAATGTCTTCTCACACTGGGAGCTTTTATGGGTTTAAGAGATTTCTGTAGAAGTGATGTAGCTGTTGCTTTTCTTCTCACGGCTTGCTTCCGTCACTTCCAGACCCCCTTGCACCTGGCAGTAATCACAAAGCAGGCAGAAATGGTAGAAGACTTGCTGAAGGCTGGAGCAGATGTCAGCCTTCTGGATCGCCATGGCAATTCTGTCTTACATTTAGCTGCTACCGAAGGAGACGACAAGATTTTGAGTCTACTCCTCAAGCATAAGAAGATATCTCTGATGGTCGACCTTTCCAATGGTGAAGGTATGGAAGGATAATGGCCGTATTTTACACTTACCTACTGGACAAGCACACCTCAGGTCCTGCTAACGCAGTGGTTTTACACACGTTTGACCTTGCAAATAGCATCTTTCCCTGTTCTGCACACACTGTCCTTGGCTTTTCTATGCCTGCAGTCACAGATGAGAGGAAGAGAGACGTGTAGGTTTCCTGGTTATACAGAACATGAAGATTGATAATGGCCACTTGACACAGTACGGATTTGAATTTTTATTACTGTACATTCTTTTTAATCTCACAAAACTCCAAGCACTGGGTTCCCCCTGGGATACCTTATGTAACTGTTAGTTCCGTTTTTTTTAAAAATCCCCCCAGAAGAAACTGTTTCCTCCTCTCCAGTGAATAAAATCCCCTCAAAAATAATTTCTGGACCAGTATCAGGTTTCATATCTGGTACTTAGTGACCATACAAAATTAGAGCCTATAAAATAACCACGAAGACACAATTCTCCTGTTTTTCAGTGGCACAGGTCATTTGGATTTAGTACTCCTGCTCTTGTAGATTGAAGAACGTCTGACCTAAAAATGGGAATTATGGGAATCAGAAACTGTGTTGAGTTCCTCAGAGAAGAGGGGTTGGTTTGGTTGGTTGGTTGTTTTTTAAGTACAAGGCTTTATTATTGGTTTTTTGAGTTGGTGCAGGTAATCTTGAGTTGATAGGGCAGTGTGACCTTGCGGGAGGCTGATACTAAACATAGCAATTATTCCCCAGAATGTTTCTAGAAGAGATGTTCGGTAGCAGATGGGGCCAGTGCAGGTACCTGGTTTTTAGTACCAAGGCGCAGATTTTCTTTTTAAGGCTACACTCCTCTGAGGCAAAGAGATGCTCCAAGTGAGCTCTTTAGTTCCTGTCGCCTTTTCCACCTTGTAATTTGCTGGCATTTTTTTTTTTTACTTAAGTGTGGCTTTGACTTGCCATCAATAACACAACTAGTTCCAATTTATGCACAAAGAACATTTTTATTAACACCATCTTTTAGTGTATAAGCAGGCAAAATAAGTCACTTGTGCTCGGGTAACTACAGTAACTGTCACTCATTTTACGGTTCTCATAGATGCAGCCACTTCAAAACTCCTTACTCTGACATTTCTGTATTTTTCAAACATTAATGCACGTGGTGGACGGGGTTTCTTTTGTGTAGGTCTCGGTGCAATTCACATGGCGGTGATGGCAAATAGCATGTCCTGCCTCAAACAGCTGATTGCTGCTGGAGTTAACGTCAATGCTCAGGAGCAAAAATCTGGACGAACTGCATTGCATTTAGCGGTTGAACACGAGAACATCCCTTTGGTGTGCTGCCTTTTGCTTGAGGTAAGGGCAGAATTTCTTTCTCCCAGGCCTTTTCACTTACATATTTAAAAACTCTCAAAAATCCTTAAGTGCTTCAAAGGAACAGAAGTAAGGGGTTCTTCCTGTTTATTGACTCGATTACCTAAATTGGTACGATGGCAAGATTATTGCTATTGTTATTCATTACTACTTGTTCAGCACTGCTGGTGAACCTTTTGCCCAAGGTGAGGAATTCAGAGTTTGTGACCCTGACCTGACCGCATATGCCATGTTTAATTTGCACTGAGTAATGCTGGCAGCCAGTGAAACCACTCATGAACAAGTTAATCGCTTCATCTCTGAAGTGGAACGTGTATACAGGTGTGCACAGAGAGGCACTCCTGTATATCTATAAATATTTGTCTCATCTCTTGGCGTGCTTAATTCTACATGCCCACAGAGGCCGCGGTGGCCCTCCTCAGTGGCTGTGCACGAACATGCCACCAGCCTGCCCGCGCTCCTGAAGAGCAGGCGGAAGGCAGGCTTCTGTGCACACACCTGTTCAGGCTCCAGAGACCGTGGGCCATCAATCAGATGGCCCAGCTATTACATGGGATGCAAAGTGGCTTTTATCTACCTGACCTGTCTGGGTTTACAGACGGTTGCCTCCTGCTGTAACACCGGAGCAGACAGCTGTCATGGCTTTCTAGTTCCTCCTTTTCAGAAATTATTGGGAGTTTCTACGCAAACAGGCGTGGAATGATACTTATTTGCACAGCAGCAATGTTTATGCAGACATGAGTCGCTGCAGCTGTATTGTAGAGATGAGTAACACTTTTCTTTTTGTCGTACAATAAAAACTTAGAGCGATGCAGATGTGGACAGCACTACGTATGATGGGACAACTCCTCTTCACATAGCAGCTGGAAGGGGCTCTACAAAATTGACAGCAGTTCTCAAAGCAGCAGGTATGAAAACAGATATTTGCTGGAGAGTTTTCTTTCACAGTGGCAATTCAGGTTAGAAGGCTGCAAGCAGAAAAAAAATGTGCCAGTAAATTTGTTTAATGAGCAGAAGAAATCCCATGTTAAAAGCATGGAGGTTTGGTTTTCCTCAGGCAAGGCCTACCTTCAGGTGCTGGGCTACTCTTGAGCACCATCTGCTGGCTATAACAAGAAACTAATGTTAGGCAAGAAAAAAAGTCCTGAGTGCTCTTGGAGCTTTTTTATAGCTGACGCAAAGAGACCTCATTACATAGTTGGGATAAGGGTTGGAATGCTTTTACAAACACAAAAAAGGGTCACTGAAACATGAGCTTGTTAGTGTCGCCTATTCCGTATCACTGTGGAAGAGTTAGTTTTATGTATTAGAACATTTCTTCAATTGTGTTCAGACCCCCTGATTTTTCTCCCTTGAAGCAGAAGTCAAGGCCTCCCATTGCTCCAGCTTTGTGCTTGGTCTTTTAATAATGCCCACACCTTTGCTGACGCTATAAAAAGAAGCACCGCACCATTGCTTGATCGCATACATGCTATGCTGCTATGCTCTGTGAGCCAAGAATGGGGCTGCAAGTCAGTTTGTATAATCATATAATCTTTGGGTCCTAACACCCCGCCTGTCACTTTTCCCTCTTTATAATAGAGAGTAGCATTATACAGGGATGTGACAGGATTTAACTTAAGTCAGCAAATAACTTTATCAACTAAATATAAAGTGCAATTCAGCTTGAATAGCTCAATGAGCAGCTTTGCTGTTCAGAACTTAGAATACATATTTTAAATACTGTTGAAAAGCAACTTGAAGCCTTTTCTTAGGATTTTTTTTTGTTTTGCACACTTGTTTGCCAGGTGCAAATCCTCACTTTGAGAACTTTGAGCCCTTGTTTGATCTAGATGATGTGAAAGATGATGAAGATGATGATGAAGGAATCGTGCCTGGAACGACACCACTGGATATGGCGGCCAACTGTGAGGTATGGGGTCTGTTTAATAAAAAATGATGGCTCAGTGCTCTCAGCCACCTCCTTTTATTGCATCCACAGTTATTACAGTGGTGGCAAGCTACTGATTTGCCATCAAAAATGAAACTAATTCATCCACAAAACCCCCTCATGAAACAGCCCTGGAAGAAAGCTCCACTCAACAGACTACTTCTGCTGAAAAGGAATGAAATAGTTGCACGACCGCATTTAGCTGGTTGGGCAGCTTGTGTTTGAAGGCCCACATTCAGAGTGAGACACTCTCTGGTGGGTTTCTTTGCTGCATGTTCTTCAGAGTTGTGGATTTCATGTGCAGGGAAAATACACTTTCGTGTCCTACCCGAACAGTCCATGCTTAGTAGCTGAGTATGCGCAGCTAGTTTGGTGTGAGAGTAAGGTGGAAGCAGTCAGCATCTAAGCACATGGAGCTGGGGAGCAGCACTAGCCTTAAAGCCTGGGTTAGATTTTCATCTGTTTTAAATCATTAGTTGCAGGCAGGCAGTAACTCCTCACTTAAGCCACTGCCACTTACTGCAAACGCTTCCTCTGTATCTTAAAAAAAGTTGCCAGATGACATAGCTAAAGGGCAAGGGAGATTAACTTCTCAAGATTTCTCCCTCAAGCTTTGCACAGGTCTTCTACACTATCTTGAGTCCTGCTGATCCTGGGACAGAAAAAATTGCCTATTTACAGATGAAATTAGGGCTTTATAGAATACTACTGAGACTTGCCAAGATAATGGACTCTAGCCGGGTTTCTGCTAAATATTGTTCTGTTCTCTTAGGTGTATGACATATTAAATGGCAAACCCTATGAGCCACCAGTGGTTTTGGAGGACTTACTGACACAAGGTAACATCTATAAAGAAGACTTGACAATATCCCTCTAGTAATTGAGCACTGGAAGTGTACTTGCAGAAGGCATAGCCCTGCAACAGCTTGTACCTGAAGTGGGGAGGGAGAAGAGGTACCCTCCGCCCCCCTCATTCTCAAATGAGTGTGAGGAGGGGGGTCACAAGGCCACAAAGGAGTACATTTTCAGTATTACAGCAATACCGGAGTAAACACTGGGATTGATAGACACTGAAATACTCCTCAATTGGGCTTTGTTTCTGCTTAAAAATGAACTGGTATTTGTATAAATTCTAAACTAAGATATTTCTCTGTTCCCCAGGCCATTTGAGAGAGCTGAATGAAAGTTCCAAGATGCAGCTTTACAAGCTATTGGAAGTGCCCGATCCAAACAAAAACTGGTCCACCCTAGCAGAAAAACTGGGTCTTGGCATACTTAATAATGCCTTCAGGTTGAGCCCTTCCCCATCGAAAACTCTGCTAGACAACTATGAGGTAATGTGGCTGTAGCAAGTTATAAAAAGCACACAGACATATAGAGAACGCTGTCCTCCTGCGCAGTGAGACAGCGCAGCCCTTCGATTTTCACTAGCCTGGATGATGGTGAGCACCTGGTGTCTTGTCTCTTAGGTTTCTGGTGGTACAGTTCAAGAGCTGATCGCTGCTTTGAGGCAGATGGATCACACAGAAGCCATTGACATCATTCACAAAGCACTATCCGTCTCACAAAGCCCCTCTCACCAGGGGAACAGTACAGTAAAAGCTCTTCTGTCATCATCATCACCACCCACCTTTGCAAATGGAGAGACAGGTAAAATTGACAGCAAAACTTCAAGAGCTTTATTTAAAATGTTTTTTTTTTTTTTCAGTTTTCCCCGCCCCCCCCTCCCTTGGACTGCTGCTAGAGCTCATAGTTTCTTACATACAATGCCTGAGATGCTTACCTGTTTCAGAAATACTTTACTGCAGCAGCACTTTCTCATCATAGACATTTGCTAGGCCTAGAAGAGAGGGGAAAAGCGGACCATTTGAATTGGTAGCCCTGCATTACATTTCTAAAGCCAGACATCTGCCGTTTACTGATGGTGGTAACTCCTTGGATGTCCTGGAGATAAGTTTCAAAAGATAAACTAGGGAATGATTTCCCAGGCCTACACAAGTGCCATTACCTTTTGACTTTTTTTTTCCTTGCCTCATATCTGGATAAACTAAAATGTTTTGGGGGTCAGACACTTCTCAGTGAGACTTTGGTATTAAGTTTCTCTTTCCACAATGTGCGGCACTCTGAAACGGCCTAGCATTCTGTAGGCAGAGAAATGGGGATGGTTTAGGTAACAGAGGACCTCCAGCAGTCATGCTGTGCAACCGCCTCCTCAGAGCAGGGCCGGTATAACATTACAGGGCCTGTGTCATGCCTAGTTGAGGTTGGAGCATCTTCAGCGACAGAGGTCCTACGGTATTTTTGGGCAGGGGATTCTACCAACAGGTTGTGAGCAGGCAGTAAGTCATCAGGGATGTTTGGTCACTGCCTGGCAACATTAAATAATGAAAACCTTTGGGTTTTTTCTTGATGCTCTGTTCAAACAGCAGTAGTGCTGCCAGCACCCTAATGTGGAAATGTACACCCTACATGAAAATAATGTAGGTATTTCTGTAAAGAAAAAAGAAACAATACCATAGCTCCATCGTGCTCTAACATTGCCAGTTACTCTATAGAAAATTGTTTGTTCTGTCACGGAATGAACCTTCACACCTATCTGAAAATGTGCTTGTACACATATTGCCCCTTTAGAATAATCTTGAAGGGTAAGAGGGGTCCTGCTGCTTTGCAACATGAATGGACTGTATTATGTCATTTATTTTAAGATGGTTGTTTAGAAAAATACTACTGAACTTGAATATGCCGACCACTGTTCCAGTCACACTGAGCCCGCATCATACCTTCAGCTCAGATACAGTTCTCTTGCCGTCAGGCACTCCTTTTGTGACTCTTGCAGAGACGACAGCTGCTGCTGACTTCATCGTATTTCATGCTTACTTACTAGATGAAAATTGTCCAAGTATGTGTCTCAAAAAAGAAATCTGTAAGTGAAATAACATGAGGAAGTTTTAGGATCCTCATCCTGGAGCTGTATACTTGCACAGAGTCTAGGAACCTAAAAACCAGAGAACCTTTTGCCCTGCTACTACCACTCTCAGGCAGAGTCCTGAC
>VZTV01002643.1:0-13625 GCA_013400875.1 Anhinga rufa
CCATACTTGGCTTTGCTCTTGTCCTTCCTGCAGCAGCTCCTGCTCCCTTACCTGCCACCAGTGCTGTTTTCTGCAGAATAAAAGGCTGCACTGTATTGAATTCACCTTCTTCTTTGCCATGGAAATAGCTCCTGGCCTTCTTGCTGCAGAACAAGAGAGGATCAAAAGAGAGAAAAGAAAAAATGCTTCGCCCCATTGGCATGTCATCTTCTGACCTGGGCTTTGCTCTAAAAGTAAGGAGGGTTATTTAGCCAAAATAACAAGCTTGAAACTGGGAAACCAACCCAAACGCTTATTTGACACTTCCTTCTTTTGACCTTATGCTACGTGGCAATTTAATTTATGGTTAATGCACATATAAACCAATCTGTGGGTCCTCTTTTGCATATCTTAACCAATCAGCCAAAAAAAGTCCAAAATAAAAACCATTGGCACAGATATTGTGTGTCCAGACAGAGTGCATTGAGTAATGTGCTGTAGTAGATAGCTGTTATCTCAGACATTTATTTGATATAGGAGATAATGTGTTCAGAAAATTATGCTGGAGCTCAGGAGAGTTAAGTACAGTATGGGAAATTCATTAGCCTGATTCTCACTTGAGCTCTGATAGTGGAAATTAAACCCACCACATCCCTGGATTTCCACCACTGTCCATGGGGCACCAGGAAAACCTCCCCAGCGTTGTTGAAGCAGCTTTCTGTCCTGTGTGATGGGATAAGGTGTTTTAGTATCCTCTGTAAAATCCCTTGGGATCTCAGCTCCCTAAGACAGTATCACAGGTCATACCAAAGGCATGTCGCTGGCAACGACCCACCCTGTGCCTAGGATCGAAGGGATGGAGTTGAAATCAAGTAAGAACATAAGTTTGGGCTATGGTCATGGTAGGAACTTCTTTTAGGTCTTGAAACATTCGTTATTTGAATAGTGCAAACGCAACTGGGAATGCAGCAGCGTTTGGGATGTGCTTGCTGTTTGGCATGTGAATGACGGCTACAGGCTCAGCGTCGGGGTACGTGCATGCATGTGCTTGCAGTTCTTGTACTGCATGTTTTTACAGGGGAATTACAGGAATTATTCACACTATTTTTCCCTGTCAGATTCTCTAGAGGACAGGAAAGGGAAAAAAGAAAAAAATAAGACAAACTTTTGCTCCCCCTGCCTAAATCTGAATACATTTTGTTTGTATTTTGTTGATAACAGTTTAGTTGGAAAGATGATTAAAGGGTTTAACAGAAAAGTCCTCTTTGATATGGAACATGGACCTGCCCTTTGGATTGAAATCACTCAGACCAGATCTCAGCAGCTCCACACACATCTCTAAGAAAAGCAACTTCTGATTATTTGATATCCTTTATATTTATAAAGTGAAATGGAAGTAAAGCAAACTATGTTTCTGTCAACCCTTTCTGATCTTTCTTAACTGAACCTGGACTTAATTTTATTTTATATTGTGCTCTACATTGAAAATCAGTTTCCTCCTCTGGCCTAGTTGAAATCACAAACTAAACTAAAGGTTTAGAAAGGGTCGTTAGAGGGAATTTTATTAAGATGCAAGAAAGAAAAAAAATCCAGTTTAATTTTCGTATCTCAGGAGAAATATGCAGTTAGAACAAAAAAAATCTTTTTTTCCTTGCAAACTTTGCAAATTCGCTCTGCAGTCATCAGCAAAGGGATTTTATTCCCCTGTCATCGAGCACTCATTATTTTATCTGTCGGAAGAAGCACCTCATCTGCATGTCACTTCAACTGAACAGCGGTGTCAGTCCCTGCCGTTGGAGCTGGCAGACACGTTGCCAAGTTGAAATGCTCTTCTGAGCTGATGCAAGCTTCAAAAGCAGAGCCTGGGTGTTTCATTATTCCCACCGCTGCAGAGCATGCCACGGCATTTTCCTTTCCCGCAGAACTGCGTCCCGAAACACAACGGGACTAAGATCTGTGCGTACATTTGAAGGAGGGGTGGGAATGAGAAGTATGTCATGGAAACGCACTGAATTAACACTGCCATGAAGTCTAGGGCCTGTTGCCAAGGAATTTTGGGGTGGTTTGAATTTATTCCCACTGTGCCACAGAGAACGCTTGGCCTTGCTTACGAAGCTCGATTCTTGGCCGCAACAAAGCTCCACAAATGGGTAAAACAGGGTGAGCTGCAGCCGCTTTAATGTACTTCCAGGTGCATCAGCCCTGAAAGCTGTGCAAGTCTGCTGGTTTCTTGGACTTCCTTGTCTGGTAAAGTCGTGTCCTGTTTCTCTCTGGGGTGAAACGGAGTTTGAACCTGCACTGCAACTGTAAGGAAAAACATTTCTGGGCGCAGCAAGCACGAATTTGCCGGTGTGCTGCTCTTGCATGATGAAAAGAATATCAAGCGATTAACTAGCACATGGGAGCTGATGCACTGTTGGCTAGACAACTGGTGCTGATTCATTAGACTCTAATTACAAGTTATTTTTACTCATCCTCCCATCTTTACAAAGAGCTGCTTGGAAGGCAGTGTTGAAAGTCTTCCTTCATCCAGGCTTTGATAAAAGTCAGATGGAAGCATGTCTGTCCTTCTTTCTGTTTGTTTTTTTGGAGGAAATACAAACCAGCTTTGCAGATGGAAGGGGCACTGCTGTGTTACTGAGAGTGGCTTGTTTGGCTTTTCACTCAGACTGGGATGAACTGGAGGGCCGGAAGCGTGCGCTGGCGATGTTTGCTGAACGAGTGTTTCCAAGGGAAAGTCCAAGTTTCACTTCAGATTAGTGGGGGGTTGATCAGTGCAAATTGTGTATTGGACACAGGATGTCAGCTCTCTGGTTTTTCTTTCAGTACTCTTCAAGTGTGGTTCCTGTAATGATAAAGGAAGTAATTTATTAGCTGCCTTTCCATCCTTCTTACTTTACTACCTATATCATGCAGCAGGTATAATTAAGAGAGGGTCTGTGCCCAAAGTGACACATTACTGTCTTGTTTATAGCGGCATGAGGTATGCTCAAGAGGAAGCATTTAAATCCCGTATTAGTGCCCTTACTTTCAAGGGCCAGGCTGCTTTCTAAAGGCGACTGTTGTGTTTTTCCTCTGTACATAGCTTAATGCTCTCACTAAGCACTGTCTCTAGTGATAAATTGCCCTCTTAAAAAATCCTGACATACTTGGATAAAGCCTCACGTCTGAGGATGAAACAGTATCTTGGTAACCCTGAGATTTCCACTGTATGGGTGGAAATGACCTGCTTCCCTTCCTTGCCTCGGGGTAGCGTTTCCTCACATCCCTTTATATCTAACGCATCCAAAGGCCGCGATAACGGACTAATGTGTACGCAGAACAAATTTTGGTAAGGAAGATGTTTGAACGTCAGATTTATAAAAACCAGCAGGCGTTGTCTTTCCTTTTAGCTCGCCCTTTCCCTTCAGCCTCAGAGGTCTGAGGACTCTGGGGTGAGTCAGTCCAGGTCCTGAGAAATGTTGGTGCAGGGAGCATGTCCAACACAGTCCTGTGGAGCTGCGATGGAGTGATGCTGATGGGGTAACACTTCTGACAGATAACACTTACTATTGCTGGCTCTTGTCAGGAGCTCTGGAGTTCAGGCAGGAGTAAAAAGGTGAAAATCGTGGAAAGAACTTGTTTTCCTACATGAGGAGGATAGGTCTGTTGAAAACCTGGCTTGGCGAGTTGGCTCGGAGAGAGGTCTGCAAAGCAGTTGTGACTGGTTCATGTCCAGCATCGACCAGAGCAGCAAGGGTTGTCCTGCTGCACATCTCCTTCTTTCCTGACTTACATGTCTCAAGAAGTCAGAAAACCATCACAGAGCAGGGAAGAGCTGGCCAACTTGAAGCGTGACCCACTGAACTCTCTCTGGAGGGTCCCAAGTCAGGCGGATGAGTGTGAGCACAACAGCTTCACAGGATTTGAGGAAGCCTCCCAGTCTGGGACGGTTCTTAGTCCACAGACCATAATTTATAGGTGATGATACCTGGTCTCTGCCAAGTTTCCTCAAGCTTTTGTCGAAAACAGGAGGGATGTGGACTGTTTATGACATCTGTGAATCCCATCTGGAAAGGACCTTTTTTTTCCCCTCCCTGTCTTTCTGAGGGAGTGGAGTAGAAGCGGTGGAGAGCATGTGTGTAAGGGCAGTAGAGTGATGAGCCAGACAGGTTGTGCTGGTGGCATGGAGAGGTCCAGCTGGGGCACTTTGGCCAAGGTGGCTGGGTTGAAGCAGAGCTTCAGGAGACAAGAGGGAGCTGGGGAGGAGGACAACCCAAAGAGCACCTAACAACAGGCAGTGCAGGAGACTAGGGGAGAGCTGGGTCTGCTGGTGGAGGGCAGAGTGGGGCTTGGTGGCTTGGACAGAGGAAAGCACAGCAAATACCGAAAATATGTATTTGCAAGGTTATAACTTCTTGCTTGGAGTTAATATGAAATTGAGAACAAACCTCCTAACCCCATTAAGTAGTTCTGCAGGGAAAGCATGGTGCAGGCTTTTTATTACCTTCTGGAAGAGCACACAGCCAGACATTTGGCAAGAGGTTCCAGAAAATCACTAGGTAAATGCAAACTGCAGGTACTGTGTCAAAACCCTCAGCTCTTTGGTGCTCCCAAACTCCAGGAAAGGTATTTTAGTGCAGAAAAAAAAAATCACATATGAGTCCTCTATCCTCTGCACAAGTAATGAGGCTCCCTAACGTGGCTTCTGCAAGCTTTTGGTGCAGGAAATGTTTCCTTTCGTGCTCCTTTGATGCAGCTTATAACTTTTGGTGTGCTGAAGGTTACATAGGGGAAGGAGACCAAGAGCCCTCTCCTGGCACAGACCGAAAGGACAGCTGGAAAAATAGCACCGGCTGATGGGCTTGGACGGGCAGGTGAAAGTAAGGCATGAACACTGAAGTCGGACTGAATGGCAAGCCACACACTTTATTTATAACCCGTATATAAATATACTGCAGGCATAAATCTGGAGAGCATATTCTGTGTAGCCCCGTGTTGCAGGTGTGCAGCATGGAAGGTGGGTTGGTCTTGTGGCTTCCCTCTGGGCTGCCCCTGCCCAGCTGAGCACCGGCGGTGCGAGGGGGGTGAGGGAACGCTGTTTTGCATGGTTGTTGGTAGACCTGCATGCCATCAAGCCGTCTTGCAAGAATTTGCATAAACAGCTGAGCAAAATACATTTTGAAAGAGGTTTTTGGAAGGCAGATCAAAAGGTACCTTTACAGTTTTAGCGGACTTCCTTCCAAATGTGAGCAGCAGCTCTGAGGGAAGCATGGAGAGGTTTGCTCTTATCTCCAGACCATGACCTGCACAGACGCCTCCAGTCCAAGCCCAGTTGCTGAGCTGATTCTCATCTCATAGGCGTCAATATTGAGCAAATAGTAGCTGCAGTGATGTGAGACTTTGCCCTACTCTTCTTCTGAACTACTTGCTTATCATTTTCCCATGGCTCAGGATATCTCATAGGCTGTAGTTACAAAGCATGGGGACAAGCTCAGGGCTATGCTGGCAGGGGGGTCTGAGCCCTGGGAGCATTTCTTAGAGTGCTTTTTACAGAGCTCAGTAACATTTCAAGTGTTGCATCTGGGGTCCTGCACCTTCCATGGCAATGGTTTGCATGCCCAGCTCTCCTCAATCCATGGTCGTGTCACTTATGGTCTGGAGGCCCCTGGTTACTGTGGCCTGTCCATGGCCTGCTCCCATACCAGGCTGTCCCAAGGACGTTGCATTGCTGTGGTGCTTTGACCAAGCCATTTGGACACTGTGGGTCACTGGAGAATATTCCTGATTTGGACTGTAGTATTTGCTGTTATATGTTCGGCAAACACCATCTGAGGTTGAGGCTGTTGTATAATTGCTGTAATTCAAATTAAGCCTATGCTTATGTGTCACCTGTAGATCCAATGCAACTTGCCTATATATGTAAACCCTAGGTTTAGATATGACCCAGGTACTTTGAGCTCTACTCTTCCATGCAGCCTGTGTTGTAACTCTCCTTTAAAAGCCAAAATATGCATTAAGGTGTTTATAAATCAAATCTTCCCATTTAAAAAACAACCCACAGGCTTTAGCCGTCTCAGTGCTGGGAAAACCCTCAGCCTGCCTAACACTTGTAGCATGCTTGTGCATGTGCAGAGTCTGGACGGGAGCTACGAAAAGCCTGTCCACCTCAAAGATGGAAGCACAGCCGGGCACTCATTGCTCTTGGGTTCTGCGGGTGTGGGCAGAGAGTCTCAGTCCTCCTCCAAAATGCACATTCCCTCCTAACATGCTGGGAAGGAGAGGTTCACATATCGTCTGTGCAGAGGTGATGGCCTCAGTTAACTTCCAAAGAAATAAAACCTGCCCCTCATGTCCTCCCTGCTGCCAGCATCCCCAACTGCTGCTGGCGCAGATGCTGGCTCCCCCGCTCCTCCCTCCCCAGCACATGCATGTGTTCCGAGTACAGTAGTTTGCAAGTGCAGAGGTCCTGGAAAATGTGAGGTAGTGTGAACGAAAATTAATGTGTTGTCAAAGTAAATAAACAAACAAGAAGGGATACTCTCCTGATGGCCCGGGAGGGCTGGGAGAGGGCCAGAGCTGCGCCATCGAGCATCCCAGCCACATAGTTTTGGTCTGATGTGTTGCATGGCTTCATGCTGGCACACAGACCGTGCGCTGCGAGTATTAGGTTACAAATTGTCATACAATTTTGGTGAAATCCATGCATATTACAGACGTCTGTATTACATTATTATCCCTCCAGATCCTATAGACATTCTTCAGTGCTCCTTTGGGGCATCATCTGTGCTGCTAGTTCCCATAACAACTTGTGAATTCATCATTCCAAAGCTGCTTTTTTTAAAAAAAAAAAAAGAAAAAAAAAAGAAAATCAGCCCAAATTCTCTTGTCTTTTGTCAGCTACTGAAGCATTCAGATCCCTGGCAGCCTGCCGCTTCTTTTCTCCTCCTCTTTTTCTTGTTTTTCATGAAAAGAAATCCAGGCATATACTTAGAAGGGTCATTACAATTATTTATAAAGAAAAAGCATATTACCTATGCAGCATTATAGATGCTGGGCCTTGGTAAACATTTAAAATTGAAAGACTGGTAGATTAAAAGATTTTTATGTATTGGGCGCTGATTTAGTTGATGTATTAGTCTCTTTAGCATCTCTCTGACAGGTCTATTTAGAGCTTCCTTTTCGTCTGGCCTTCCTCAGGCAATGACACTCATTACTCTCTGCCTGTCAGTCAAAAGGAGTTATAATAGAGCTTAAATGGGTCTCCTGACACAATGCCCTTGTAACAGTAAAGGAGTGATAAATACCAACAATAACACTCCTACATGTAGGTGCCTTGGGAGGGGGCAGGCAGCATCCCCCAGCTGCCCTGGGTGCAGGGACCACCTTTCATTCCTGCCCTGCGGTGCTCAGTTCAGAGGAGAGTGGTTTTTTCCTGGGAGTTAAGGAGTGATGGGAAGGAATTGGAAGCTTTTGAGGGATGCGGAAAGACCGGACCTTCTAAACGCCAAGGCAAGCAAACTCGTGACTGTGGTGAACTCACATTGGTGTGTTGGGAGTGTGGAGCTAAAGCACAGTAACTGAGCACAGGAAGATGAGATTTGACACGGGGCAGGCCAGACGGGGAGGGTATTTTAGCGTAAGCATGTAAAACACTCCAGCATCCTCAGGAAGAAAGCTGAACATTTAAACTGAACGTTTTGTAAGTGAGCATTTATGGACTACACTGAACGTTAGCATGGAATAAAAATTATTTAACTGGTTAAATATTAATGCATCCGTTATTTTCAGCTCCTGTATTTCTTTGCCCTCACTAAGGTTTCCTTGCCCAGTTGTTTATCACTTACTTTTAATTCACCATCTTGTTCTGCCTTGGTACTTAAGGATGGTCCTATTTGGATGTGCAACCCTACGTGCCACTACTTTTCTCCTTCTTTCAAGGAAGAGTGCACAGAAATGCAGTGAAAGCTGCCATTAGTTTAGACATACAGATGCTTAGTAACATCAGCTGTGGCTTCAAAGCTATAGATAGAAAATTCTGCAAATGTTGACACCCAAGTAATTGGACTTATGTGATGCACTTAGTCACATCCCAGCATCTGTGCTTGTGCAGACTTTGAAATACCGAGGCTAGGGACAAAATCTGAGCTCTGGGCAGTTAATGACTCTCCTAAATTCGTAGCCATACTAGATTTTAACGGAATAGTCAGTCTGTGCAGTTAAAAAGTTAACAGCCCAGGGAGAAAAAGCCTGAGTTTGTCTGAGGACCATTTATCCACCCATCTGTCAGTCATCGGCATTCCTCTCTGCTGAGCAGACCCCGGGCTTGGTGCTTTTAAGGANGTAACTTTTCACGTATGTAAAACCCACTTCTTATGCATAATGGAACAAATTAAGCTTGTGGAGCCAGCCGTAATTTTGGTATTTCTCAACTTTGCAAATAAACATTCTTTAATTAAAGCTCATCGCTCACTTCCGATGATTTTTAGAGAAAGCAAACAGAGGCAGTGCTGCGTTGGCTGCAGGGCCAGGAACCCTCCCGTTCCTGCTTGCAGAGCTGCCTTGCCGCCGCTGCTGCTGCACGAGTAATTGGGTGCACCACCGAGTCATCCCCTCTACATGAGCTTGTCTTTCTGGGAACGCTTTATGGGGGTATGCAACTCAAGTTCACTAGTTAGCTTAAACAGTTCTTTACCAGGCAGCGCAGCCCTGGTAAAAACCAGGACTCCCTGTGGGGAGGTGGTCTAGCAGCGTGAGAGAGCACAAGCAAACCTGGCTATTGCAATAGGCAGGATGGATCTGACTGGGTGAGATTTGCCAGATTTAATCAGAGTCCTGGAGTTTGTTCCCAGCTGTGCCAGAACTGATCTTATGCAACTTCTCTGCTATCTTATTTGTATGAGTTTTGAATTATATTTGCCTCGCTCTTAAGATCAGTAGAAGACATTGCTCAATATTATAGCCAATGGAAATCACGGCATTATCATGGGTTGCTAGAAGAGCTGGGTCAGGGCACGTGAAGTGTGCTCCTAGAGGCCAGTGCTCCTTTCTTGAGGGGCTGTTGGGCTTTTTGCAAGCGGGGCACGATCACCGTGCCTCCCTCTGTGTAGGGTACGTGGGCTGCAGCAGGGGATTCAGTGCCCCAGATTCAAATGTAGGAGACAAGAAGGGATGGAGACTTTAGCCCCGAGTAAGTGCAGATGACAATTTTCAGGTGTGTGTAACTTGGCAAAATGGAGTGAATTTTCATGGGAGCTATAAAGATCTCCTTCCCGAATCCAGGACTTCTGCCATGACAAATTTCCAGTTGGAGGGGGGAGCTGAGAGGGTTCTTTAGAGAAGCGGTTGGACAGCACAATTATTTTTACTTGGGGTAAGGCATTTTATTTTTCATTTGCTTTTTGACTCTGCTTCTAAAATTATTATTCCAGTAGGACCGAGTTGATCCTTACTAATTTAAGTGTCTAAAATAAAGTTATAAATGAGCTGTGTTTCCATGAGTAAGATTCCCATTCATCGTTGCAAGGTTTATTTCACGGCAGTGAAATCATTACCAGTAAGCAACTCGTGTGCTTTGAAAACACTGAAATCATTTAGCGATGATCATTAAATACAAGGAGTTGCTCTAACAGCTAGTATAGATTAGTTCAGCACACTAAAAGTTTTGCATTTATTTACCCATTGCGAGGGGAATGTGTTGTTAAGAGAATAGCACAGCAAGATCAGCCTTTAAAGAGTCTCTCCCCTCTCATTCGTTTGATTTATGCAACCAGCTTCCAGGGACCGGGCCGGCTCTGATGGGTTACACCTCTGTAAACCTGCCATAGTCGACTGTGACATTTTCCTGAATCATTTTTTCCCATTTAAATCAACAGCTTTAACCCCAGTTTTACCCCCTTAACTCTAATTTAGTCTCAAGTATTGCCCCTGGGAAATTTCAATTTTAGGTTTTCAAAGGTTACCCAAAGTATCAAGTTATTGGATTATATTCTGCGAGCGGATTTGGGGGGAGTGGGGAAGAAGCATGATCAATATCTGTGTCCTCTGGAGTTTCATGAACAAGTCCTCCCAGGGAATAATTTAGCCTCTGATTTTGCGAAGTGTTTGGCACGGCTCAGTGTTAGCTGGAAGTGCTCAGCATCTCACGGATCGTGGAGCTGGATGTGAACTTGGCTGTTTCACTGTTTTATACGGCATTTTCAGTGCGGCAGCATAATACCTAACAAAACTGGTCTTTGGCCAGCATTTGTGACTTGGGATGGGGCTATTCCCAGTGCGAGCCAGACGTCCCAGACATTATTGTATTCACGTGCTTTGTTTTTCCTGAAGAATCGCGTATCTCTTAGTTCTTCTCCCATTACCAACTGGCTTAGTTCAAAGAGAATCTACATGGCTCCCAAAGGTTGACTTTGGGGTTCTTGTTAGTTTGAGATGTTATTGGCAGCGGGTTATAGAAGTTACCGCCAAGAAACATGTTTAGGCATTTGGATTACTCTTGTAAATTTTAATTAATCACTTTGCTGCTGTATAAGGCAGCACTGTAACACATACTTAATGCTCAAGTATTCAATTTCTTACAGCAACATTGCACTGCGGGTTAAAAAATCAAGCCGCGGGGTAACAAATGTCTACATTCACAGCAGTTTTCTTTGTAAAGAGTCTTTGGAAGCGCTCTCTGTGCCTGGAGGGGTCATAGTTCAGGGGTACACAGCAATGCACCTTGAGGGTGCCACCTCCGCGCTGCCCAGTTAGCAGGGCGGTGACGGGTGCTCTGCCTCCGCTCCTGCAGACAGCTCTCCAGACGGTCCTTCAGAAATGTTGTCATCTCCTGGCACTCTCCAGATAGCTAAAATTACCCAGTCAGCTGTGTGCAATAGTAGTCTGGCTCCTAACGAGAAGCGTGTGGTAGGGGGTTTCTGTTTTAGAGGAGATGGGATCCAGACTTCTCAGGGGCTGCCCGATGTGGTTAGTCTTTTGTCTGTTTGCTTTGACAGAAGAGTAAGCAAAAGCCTTTAAAACAGCAAGTATCGGACAAAAATAAGAGCCGGCGCTGTTTTGCTTCTCTGGTCGCTGCTGCAAATGCCACCCGCAAGCGGGTGCTGCGAGGTGTGGGGAGCCCGCCTGCGGAGCGGCACCCGCGCCGTTGTCTGTCCGCACGGCCTGTCCCAGAGCTGCCCTTAGCCACGGCGGGCGCGTGCAGTGCTCTTTCCAAACAGCTTCTCAAGCACCTGCAGGGATGCTTCAGATGAAGGGATCGAGGATGCAGGGTGCATGGTGGGGTGCCCGGCTGTTCCTGATAGACACAGACATGCGCCTTTTTTTGCAAAGACCTCTGTGCAAAACCTGATGCCTTTTGAATAGTGCTGAAATATTGCTACGGCCTGAGAATTTGGTAAGAGGATTTGGGTGCTGCAGGGGATTTCTGGTGCTTTTGCTTTACATAAAGATGAATTTTACAATAAAAAGGCTTTCTGTTTCCAAGTTTGTGAATGCAGCATTTTGCATCAACAATAAATGCGTGAAGTGACAAAAGAGAATTAAAATAGTGTGTATTGACTTTAATTGAACTACAGCTATACGCAGTGGTCCCTGACCTTGTAGTATGGCAGTAAAGTTCACGGGTGCCAATAGGGGTGAGCTATGTCCCTGATACAGTTAGAAAAAGGGGAGACAAGCTTCACATAGCAAGAATGATATGGACATACCGTCATGAGGTTTTGTTTGCTGTCTTTGATGATGCAGATGCGGTTCTTGTTAGAAAAGGGATTTGCAGACTGTGATTTGTGTCCTTCTAGGGGTAACTGGGCTATTTCAAGGCACGGAACCGCCGATGCCAAGTCTCGCCTGTGCACAGCCAGGAGCTGCTGCTCCTGTTGGTGCTGCCGACGTGCCTGAGGAAACAAAGTTTTACAGTCCTGCTGTAGAGTGAGCATGGATGAAAAAGCCTTGCTATTAATTAAGGAATATGCTAGGGAAAGGGGCTGCTAGAAATCCAGGAATCGGAGGGGGAAGAGGCAGATGAGATCAGATTTAGATCAGATTTAAAGGCTGTTAGATCAGATTTACTCCTTCTCCCAGGAGCCAGTGCTCAGCAGAGCCTGACAGTGCGTTTTTTAGGGCTTTGTCCAGCCTAGTGGTAAATGCATTAACGGGCCTGCTACCACCTTCCTTAGGAGAGGTTCCGTTCTCAGAGGTGTCTCTTCTCTCTGGTAGCTTGTTCTTGTAGTACTCAAGCTAAATTCTCCTTTTCATAATCTACCCCACTAGGAAAATACACTCCCTAGATAATTTCTTTTCAATCTGGTGTTTACACCCATCCATTATTTGCAAACTTTTATTCCCTTCCACCTCTTTTTTTTTTTTTTTCCTTGCCTTAAATGAAACATGCAGATTTGACTCCTTTAACTTCTCCGAAGGGATCAGTGCTTCCAGACTCCGGGCACTGTATTGCTGATTCCTGGACACAGGGTAGTTTGACCACATCTTTTAGCATGAATCCCTCACCCCGAATGGGCTTCTGGACCAGAGCAGAGTGTTTGTGTTACAGCCCCGTGCAGAAGATGCTGTGGAATAGCATCACGCTGAGACATTTTGCCAAAAGGATGAAGGAGAGAATTTTGCTGCTGCCTTGTTTCTGATGCTCTGATCCAGGGAACCAGTGCTCAACATCCAAAAAGTTGTACTGAATAATATTTGTTTTTCCAGAAATCTCATTACAGAGCCTACCACCAGAGGCGTTACAACTATTCCCTGCTCTTACTTCTGCAATGGCTGTATGGTCATTCTTTCACTTCTTTTTCTTTTTTGCTTACTTCTGCTTGAGAGTTTGATGGGGGGATTGAAGAGGGTCAGCACATCCTTCCAGGGTGGAACAATACAAGGGCTGACTCCTGCAGCATGACAAGGCTATGATTTTTTTTTTTTAAGTGAAAACCAGACTTTGCAGCCAGCCTTATTACTCAAATACCTGTCCCTCTGGGATGGTGCACCTTTGCCTGCTTAGCGCTGCAGTAGCTGCCTGCTCCGTACCACATCCCGGAGCCTGGCACTCCAACCTATTGATTGACATCTCCGTCTCCAGCTCTGATCTCATGTCTTGACCATCTGCTTCTTCTGGTGGTCTCCAGAGGGTATGCCAATCAGCAAAGCAGGCTCAAAACTCGCAGGCAAATGGGTTAGATTATTTTTGGACCTTCCTTGCAGCCATCTGTTTGGGAGGGAGCCATGAGCTTGTCTTACCCAGCTGGGTTAAGGTGCTGTGGCAGCCTGCAAGGGAGGAGGAAGCAAACAGGATGAAGAAAATTACCCTCTTCTTAAGGAGCTGAATCAGCTGCGAGATGGCGCTGAGCTCCCAGCCAGCGACTGGCACCAGCACTGAGATACCGGGATATTGCCCAGCTCCCATCCCTGTCGGAGCTGGCTGCTGCTTTCAGATGACACCAGGCAAGGCAGTAAGTTTGGTGTGACTTCGAAGCTGACTCGTGTTGCCCGTGACAACCTGGGTTTGAGTCTATTCTACATGCACACACATACACGCGTGCCTATGTTGCTATAACAACCACCCAGGACTTTTAAAAAATGTTGGACTCTGTTTTCCAGGTTGCAAAGCACCTAAGTTTTGCTGCAACCCAGGAGGCAAACAGCTGCCGTCAGTCTTTTTTTTTTTT
>VZTV01002653.1:0-12632 GCA_013400875.1 Anhinga rufa
CTTCACCTGACTGCCATGACTTCCATCATCTGATGGAAGGCAATCTTTGACAATACAGCAGCACAGGTGATTATAATATAAGCTTACAGGCTTTGCTTCTCTCGAAGTAAACAAAAAGCTAATATTTTGAGACTACGTAACTGTCCAGGAAAGTTTACCTTAACAGTAGCTTTATGCTCTATCATTATGTGTACCAGATTAAGAATAGTAAATTCCTGTTGAAGAGCTTAAACTCACTGTACAGAGCAATACTAAACCAAAAGATGTTTAAATGCATTTGTGCAGCCACTTTTTGTTCAGAAGGAAATTGCTCTTGCCATGAGACCTAGAGATATATTCATGGATATCTACTGAAATAGAATCACTTGCTAGGTATGGTATTGAATCTCTGCAAGAAAAAAATTAAACTAAATCAATACAGTAACTTTAGGAATGAAAGATATTCTCGTTCAAATTAAGATTAAAAACAGGTATACAAAAATGCTGGAGCAGTTAAAACTAAAAGGCACAAAAGTTTTTTGCATTAAAATACATTGTATAACTCCATTAATTAGTTAAGAGCTCTGACATACTAAGCTATTGTTTCATCACCATTTCCTAAAGTTCTAAGCACCTCAGTTCATGCAGACACATAAAAGTAGTTACCTTTTCTGTGGCAAACTAATGCTTCGACACTAGCATGAAGTTTCCTAAGTTGCTGATCCAGATTCTCAAATTGCTGCTGTTTTTCTTCAAACCACTGACAAAAGATGAAAGAGTCAAGCATTACAAATTAGATTACCAACAACATTTCTGGTTTTAAAGAAGCAAATTATCCACATACTGCCAGGGTGGTCAAGTGATACAGGTAAGAATTCAAGCCAATAAGCAAATTAATAACCCATTTTCTGCTTCTACAGCTTTAAAATGCAATTGTTGAGGCTCATTAATTCGTCTCATTATTCAAGCCGAAAAATCAGCTCTTACTGCATCCGATTCATTCATCTTGATTGTCATTTTGTTGACAGCGTCGGCAGCCTTGTTCACCATCCTCAATATTCCTGCTCCACTCAGAGCCTGGGTGTTAACTGCTCTCGGCAGCTGAAATTGAATGACAAATAAGGGCAAACAGACTGGTTAAAAGGATGGAGGTTTAACTGGGCACAAGGGGGAAAGAAAAGGATATAGTGTTTTCTTTACTCCTATGTGTTTCAATATAGTGGAATCTAATTTCTCAGATTTACTACTTTTACATTCTCAAGAGGAAAACTTAAAAATATAGAGTATTTACTTTTCTTCTACATCTTTACATTTAAATGGAACAAACAATCCACTTGTCCAGAGTTATTATGAACTAGCCAAAGGTTCTAACTAGCCACCTATACACAATACAGAACAAACTGCTACTACCGAAACAGAAAAGCGTAGATTTACAAAAAATTAGATGAAAGAAATTCTGTAAAACATTTAATTGTAATGCAAGACTTGCACTGTGTGCTGATTATAAAAGGTTGATGTCTTTTTGCTTTTAAATATACACCAGATTTCAAAACCTACCTCATCTGTATGAAGACAACTGTATATTTGCTTAGGTAATTAGAAATCCTCAGGGATAAGTTAACAAACTTTAAATTTGATTGATGTTATTATTCAGGCTAGTCTGATATGGCATACAAGGTGGCCCCTATGTCATACCATTTACCCTTCATGTGATGCTTTGTCTGTCAGCAGCACTGACAAATCCACTCTAAGTTATCCATCAGTGATGCTTTTGTCAGTAGTGAGGTCTCTGTGACTTATTAGTATAACTAAGATATTGACATTGGCCAAAAGACAGTTCAGTATTACAGTGAATCTACTATGCACATCTATAAAGAGATATTATGTATCTTTACCAATATAGATAATATTGTGAAAGGTGCCAGATTTATACCATGGGTCACTGAAGTCCTCTATTCACAAAACATCTAGCCTGGCCAGCAGCATTGCTAGTGTTTTCACATTATCCTACCAATATACCTTGAGCTAGACTCCTAGAGGCAAGAGAGGTGCTTTCAAGTGAGTTTAATTCTTGATCTTACTTAGCAGTCAGTAACATCAATTATAGATTTTTGCCATGTATGACAAGCTTCACTCAGAACTGGACAGACCAGCTCACTTGAGTTGTTTTTTTTCTCACTTGAGAGGTCACTGAACAGCAAAGAGGTTTTGATCACTACCGCTCTTAACTTTTCTCAGAGGCAGAGGCACACCATTACCTAAGTTACTGCCTCTGCCATTCTGTCCCATGAAGGGTACAATCCAATTTGATTTAATATGAATTTAGGGGACCAGGTCTCAATACAAAGAGAATATATTGCTTTGTAGGTTACTGTATCTAGAAACAAATAGGAGAACTTAAAAGAATTTAAATACCTCAGAACTTTCCAAGAACTGTCTTAAATCTGGATCCTGTAACAAGGTTGGGTGTTTTACTGTTCGTTGTAGATACCTACAATATTAAAAATTAAAATATTAGATAAAAAAAACAGATTTAATGTGCCTGACAGCATTTGGAAAGTGTCCTTCATCTAATGAACAGGTACAATGCAGCACATACCCTCCCTCATTATATAATGGGGCTTGAACACTCGTACAGCTAATTTTGGCAGACTTTTTTTAGAATTAAAGGAAATCTTGGAGAAATGAGCCAATTATGTTCTAGGTATGAACTATTTATTTGCTGGCTAGACTAAAGCCTTCAACCCATACTACTTTGAAAGGACTCATCCACACACACAATGTCCCCCACCCCAACCCCCTGCAAAAACAACAAAAAAAAAACAAAAAAAAAACCCAACAAAACAAAACCCAAAGAACAACCCACAACCAAAAACCAAAAGCCACCCATACAATGCAACCACTTCCCTTCTGCAATTGTTGTTGTGTTTCTCCTTAGATCTAAAAACTGAACAAATATGGGTTGAAGAGAGAAATTTCAAGAGTATTATTCCACTAAAAACTGCTGCAAGTTTGTCATAACTGATTTTAACATTACATAGTAACAGAAAGTGTCTGACATTTACATGAATGCTTTATAGAAATCTAGTACCTCAAAAGATCATGGGAATATAAGAAAGTACTGCCAGTTAAGATGCAGTGACAGAATACTATCAACAGCACACACTACTTTTTGCAGAGCTTTAGTTTTGCTCAAGGCTCAGCTGTGAAGTACCAGAACAGCCCCATTACATTCACAAATTCCTTAGAAACTGTCCTAGAAAGTGATGTGAGCTGGGACTTTTAACTGGAAGTCCAAGTATATTGATATTGTAAATGTAATGTATTTTTTCCATCCTCCATTAGGTACAGCCTTCAGATCCTTATTTTTCTGCCTAAAGCTAAGGGTTGCAGTGAAACTATTTTATACATTAGATTGCTCAACTCTTCCTTGCCTGTTCTATACTCAGTAGCAGGTACAAGTTAATGTGGCAAGCAACCAAAGAGATTTTTCTTTAGAAATCTGCTGCTAGAAAATAGCCTTTACTCCAAGGGAGACTTCCAACATTTCACTGGAGACAACTGGCAATGTGCTTGAGGACATCTGGCAGGCAGACCTGTAGTATGTAAGTTCACTATTCTAGAGCATAAATTTTAGTGAAATCAACTAACAAGGTACACTGCTTTCCTGCCTGCTTTCCCCATAGTTCTCAGTTCAAAAAAGAGCAAATTGAAGCAGATTTCTTTTGTCTGACTTTCTGGGGAATGTTAACACATTTTCCTCAAGTTTAGGCAAGAGTGACAGAACCACTGCCTCTAAGTATCATTTGGGCACCTTGGTAGGTAGGTAACTTTTTAATTCTGGAAGGAAAAGACAGCTGAAGTTAGCATGATGAAAGAGTTGCTCCTTGCCAGTTAAGAGATTCATAGTCTTTCTGAAAAAAAAAACCAAGCCAAATCAAATATACTGTGAAGCCTTCCCAGCATTGTCAAAAGTCCTGAGGAGTCTATTCTCCAGTATGAGAGGATCATACATCCTATAGAAGTGGTACTCTAGTGTAAATCCTTTAACAAATAAATGAAAAAACAGTGTGCACAAAAGCCTGTGAATGAAACAACTTCCAATCCTACTTCTGTTGTTCAAGTAAGCAACCGAGAGGGACACTAGTCATCTCTATTACAGAGACCTAAGGTTGCATGCAAGTATCTTTTCAGTTATCTAAGCCAAGTTACTCTAATCCCAGTTGTTATTACAAGCAATATTTCACAGCACCACTCCTTTAGCAATAGACTTGTGTAACCAGAACATGTTTCACAGTTCTGCTCTGAGACACTGAACAACTTCAGTAACTTCTGGGTGCGATTTTAAAGTGGCAAATGTTAAGCGATATGCCAATTTTCAGTAACACGTAACTAAGACAGAACAACCTATCAGTATTTTTAGGTTCAGGATAATTTCAGATGTTCTTCTGCTACTTAGAAAATTGAAAGATATTAGCAATGGGATTCTGAAGAAATATTTTTTGTTTAATAGCTTCATACATTATCTGTTAGATCTTTCAACACAATCTAAAACCTTTGACTTCTACTAGTTAATTTTTAAAGGCTTTACTAGCCATGTCAACAAGGTAAACTGATGCACTGTTGTATTGGGTTTGCATGGTAAGGTTTGGGTAGCAGGCGGGCTACAAGAGGTGGTTTCTGTGAGGAGCTACTAGAAGCTTCCCCCATGTCTGACAGAGCCAAGGCCAGCTGGCTCCAAGGCCGACAGACGCGCCGCTGGCCAAGGCCGAGTCTGTCAGCAACGGTGGCAGTGCCTCTGGGATAACATATTTAAGAAAGGTGGGGCGGGGGGAAAGCCCTGTGCAATTGCAGCCAGAGACAGGAGTGAGACTATGTGAGAAGAACAGCCCTGCAGACACCAAGGTCAGTGAAGAAGGAGGGCGAGGCGGTGCCTCAGGTGCTGGCACAGGGATTCCCCTACAGCCCGTGGTGAAGACCATGGTGAGGCAGGCTGTCCCCCTGCAGCCCGTGGAGGTCCATGGTGCAGCAGATACCCACCTGCAGCCCATAGAGGACCCCACACCAGAGCAGGTGGGTGCCTGGAGGANTGGAGAAGTTCATGGAGGACTGTTTCCCGTGGGAGGGACCCCATGCTGGAGCAGGGGAAGCGTGAGGAGTCCTCCCCCGGAGGAGGACAATGTGTGATGAACTGACCACAACCCCCATTCCCCATCCCCCTGCACTGCTGGCAGGGAGAAAGTAGAGAAAATCAGCAGTAAAGTTGAGCCCGGGAAGAAGGGAGGGGTGAGGAGAAGGTGTTTTAAGATTTAGTTTTTATTTTCTCAATACCTTGCTCTGATTTCATTGTTAATGTATTAAACTGATTTTCCCCAAGTGGACTCTGTTTTGCCCGTGACAGTAATTGCTGAATGATCTCTCCCTGTCCTTATCTCGACCCACGAGCCTTTCATTGTATTTTCTCTGCCCCGTCCTCCTGAGGAGGGGGAGTGATAGAGCGGCTTTCATGGGCACCTGGCATCCAACCAGGGTCAAACCACCACAAGTGTATCAGTGACAGTACCCTTCCATGGCAGAGATACTTGAACAGTATTAGTTGTATACCAGTGCTGGGTGACAGAGATACAATATCTCTTATGCCAAAATTCAGCTAGTCACATCAGTGTCAGAAGGCCATTTTACTTTCAAGTGACTGAAGGTCCCTTTCACCCATCTCCCTGTCCAGCAGCTGATTTTCTATGGAATAGATGTACTGCTGAAATGCCTTAACTCCTTAAACTCAAAGTGCCTGAGTAAGCTGGTAAAGAAAGCTTTGCTTACTGGACCTCTGCAATCTCCATTTTAAGCACCAATCAGTTTGAAGAGAGTTAGCTATAATCCCCTCTGTGAATAAGGCCACATTTCTGTTATTAATGGGAATTACTCCATTTCGACACAAAAATTTGGCAGCCACATACAGCCTCCATAATCCTTCTAAGTATAGATGGCCCAGACCCCAGTTAGAGAGCCCACATAGTATATTAGTCATTCTAAGGTTATATGAGTTTTAGTTAGATACATACATTACCTTTCTAGAGCTGCTCTTCTTTTCTCTACAAATTCAGTAGATGAAGAATCTTCCTTGCCTACTTTAACCTTGGTCATGCCTTTGAAGAAAATGGCATCATATTGATTTTATTTTATCATAAATACATCATTAACATAACCAATGTGATTAGAAGATAAGATAAAGCTCACCTAAGTTTATGTGTTTTAGTCAAATTACAATAAAAACACTACCCAGGAACAGAAAAAGCACCAACACTGCATGCTCCATTGTTTTGTGGAAGCAGCTCTGTGAAATATGCAATCTCCTGTAATATATTCATTATGCCTAAAAGTTAGACAAAACTAGTTTAATTTACATTTATTAAGACAATCTGAATGAAGATCAGAGTCTTACTGGTCACTCGTGTTCAGAAGAAGAAAACAGTTACCCAAATAAAGCAGAAGAGGAAAATAAATCTCAGGTTATAAGCCTATTATTTGGTAAGCTTATTACCAATGTTTTCATTCTATTATTTAAGTTCTAAACCTAAGAGGTTTTTAGTCAACTAAGACAAACTAACCAGCTCTGAAAATTCTGAAGCATATGAACAACTGTGAACTGAATGGAGAATAAAATTAGCAAAATAAAATGTATGCAGCTTTACATCACTTCCTCTGCCCAAGTGAAGAGTGGACAAAAATCTGTGATAGCGGAGCCAGACTTATTGATGTATCATGGTATGGGATATATATTCCACCTCAGTAACAGAACAACTCCAAAACTGTCAGACTGAGGTCTTCATGCTGAAGACCCAAACTCAGAGAGTTTAGGAACCTGAACAGTATCAAAAACACCATTAAACACCAAACATTCATAATTATTCTTATTTCCTAAAACACAGGAGAGGTATATTATGATACAGTCCAAAGATCTTATTTCTACCTGTAGTTTATTCCTGCTCTGTTAGTTCTGTGCTTCTCCAGCTAAAAGTTCTAAGCCTGAGATTCTGAGTATGTCCTCTGTGACCTGTCAGGTCAACAGTTCCCAAAGTTGTTCCTCACCCGATCTCCCTTCTGGCTTTAGAAGTTTCACACAGTAACCCATGGAGGGGACAAACAGCATCCTTACAGGAACAAGGAGGAACCCTTAACCTCTCAGTGAAGCCTTAGTTTTTCCCTTCTCTGTAACATGATGAAAATAAATCCAATTGGCATTTCTTTCAAAGGTATACTACACAGTGTAGTGTAACTGTAAATCCACAAATTTATCTGTAAAATCAAATGTCTTTAAGTACAAGGATTAAAATATTCAAACAAAGATGAGGTAATTCATATCTCTTATTTTTTGCATTAGAGTATTACTATTCATTAATATTTCACTGCAGAAAGCAGTTTCTGTAGCCCAAGCACACTTCCTTCACAGGAAAGTATCCATGACTTAACAGATTATTTTCTTACAAACAGAAAACAAGATTTTCCAACACACATATGTAAGTAGTGAGGCAGTTTGGATGAATGGCCAACTCTAGCTCACCACTGATTCAGTTTTATCCTGTTGCTCCAAAGTCAGTAACGGACCACTTGAATTTGTGGCTAAAGTCTGAAATGCTAGCCCTCCCACCCATCACCAAAATTAAGTTGAAGCTTAAAACTCCAGGCGTTATCAACAGTGTAACAATCAACAGACTATGGACTTCTGTACAATACACACTGCATAATACTGAATGTATGATATTTCATATTAAGACTTTAAAAATAAACACATGTGATAGAAACACAGTATGTCATCTTACTTTCAGCTGTTCTGCTAGCTCTCTGCTTTAAGATGCCTCATTTTAAATCAGCCTAGAATCCCAACTTTTTCCCAGAATTAGAAATGTATGGACTACAAATTTTTGGATAGAACTAAATACCACCTGTGCACTGAACTTCAAGTTTAAAGCAGGACTTTCATGCTCTTTGGAAAATGTCCTAGAGTCTGTGAGTTTTCACAACTTATCTGTAGCTTAATAAAGTCTCTATACAAGGATCTGAAGTAGCAGCCAGTGCTTGTTTACACTGCAATAAGTCCCACTATTTTACACACTTCCAGGTGTATCAGTATTTATGCTGGTTTTGTTCAAGTGGTACCTCAGATCCAGTCCAAGGTTTATCTTACAGATTAATTTGACTGTGATGGAAGTACTGCATTTCCATGTAACTGCACCATCATAAATGCCTTAAATGTTGTATCCTCCAAAGGACATGACTAGAAGTCTCATTCCATATTTATAAATCCTGTTAGCATTTGTAATTAAACTTTCTTTTGTAACATGAAAAAGTGGTTATTACAGAATCATTCATTACTTTCAAGAACTACCAAAAATTCAGATCAAATTTTCAGTCTTACAGACTGAAAAATGCAGTGCTCTTCCACAGAATTCAAGCATGATTTTTCCCACGCTTCCTGCTGCCTACATCTACTCAGTCCACCTATTCCTACTTGAAGGAAAAGCTGCTGCCCTGATTAGCTTTACAGACTAAATTACTGGAAAAAAAAAGTCCTGCTATTATGTACATAGCAAACAGTGTTCTAGAGTCCAATCGCTTATTTATACAGGTAAGCCAAAAGACTTCAACAGGTTTTACTGTTTCAAATGATTAGTTATTTTGAAAGAACCTCTACTACTCATAAAACTGAAGGTGCTTCAATGCATCAGGCATGCTTCTTACATCATGGAGAAAGGATATGATCCTTCAAGGCACTCATGAAGACTAGCATCACTCAAAAGTGTTTCTGAATTAGAACTCTGAAGAATTAACTAGAGGTTTTAGCGTTCATCATGACCAAAAGAAACAGACTGAAGTATTAAATGGATGGAGTACATATGAAGCTCTGTATATTGCAGGCAACTGATAACAGCACAAGCTAAAAATAAACTTTCATTTAACATCTTTGTTTTGTTAGACTAATCAGCTCTTGAAGGGCAACAGTGAAGAAAGAATGATAGATAAGAAACAGAAGGCCATGTATTAAGACAAATGTTCTCCTTATTATCAATACTGATCTGAGTGAGGAAGAGGCCAGTGTTTATCTTTCCAATTGAGCCTGAATTTTTTAAAATACAGAACAGGAAAAATATTTAATAGTATGGACCACCTGATAAGCAGTTAAGTAATATTTGTGCAGAAAAGTATTTATTTTACAAGGCCAACAGGTATTATAATACTTAATTTGTATTACAGTACTTAAATGACATGCTTAAATTCAACCTTACAGGAACTACACTTACCTACAATACTTTTTTCTGGAGCCGGAGGCACAATGTAACCAACATGCATGTACTTTGTTGCTAATTTGCTGTGCAAGCCAAGAAAATCACTGAATCTTCTTTTAACAGAGAATTCATTTTTGTGGAACATGGAAAGTGACGTCTTAAAAAAAAAAAAATCCCTTGTGAATAACTGATCCGTCTACTCAGCTATGATACAAAGTTATCTGCAAATATTTGTTGCACTAGTTACCTTTGTTGTTACTCTGTATGCCATATAAGCATTCATGCCATCTCCTGTAAGAAAATTAAGATACTTATCCTAGGGCAAATTATTTTAATTCTTCCACACTTTTTGTTCCAAAATATACATTAAATAGCTTACCATTTAGATACTAAAAACCGCCAAAAGATAACTGAGTAAGAGATCATGCTAAAATCTTAGAGTAGTCCTCAAGGGGTAAGACAGTCTACCATCTGACTTACTAGGCTCAAGGAACTTACCAACTTTCTCTGGGTCTGATACGTTGATTTCTATATCAAACAAATCTCCATTTGCTTCCTCTTCAATCTAGGAAAAAGATATGCCGTATTTAACAAGGTAACAACGTGCATTCTTATTATGTATGGTTACAAGGGTAAGGGTATAAAGGAAGAGTAAAAGGCAGTATGTTTGTATAATTAAAAAACCCTTCCAGACTCACCATCCAATGTTAAGTGAACCTAATTCCTAACACTGACTGTCACTGCAACAAACGTCATGTGGTGGACTTGGCAGTGTTAGGTGTATGGTTGGACCCGATGATCTTAAAGGTCTTTTCCAACCTAAATTATGTGATTTCAGTTTTAAGCTTTCCAGCAAAAGCTTTTAGCATGGCAGCCTTTTCTCAGGACTTGTTTGCCTCAAAATTTTTAGCAAATATTTATCTTAGGGTTATGTTCATTGTATCTGCTCCAATGCCAGCAGATACTATGGTTCAAAACCCACTCTCATTTGCAATGTTTCTGTATGCCTCTAATCAAAGGACAGATACTCCTTTTTTAATAACAGTATCTGTAGCAGAAGAGCTTGGGAAGGAGAAAGTAACAGAATTTTCTGATACTTGCCTGAGCTCTAGTTTTGCAGAATTTTGTAATCTTTCATGTAATATATATAAGTTTCATAAAAACGGAGATCTTAAGAAACACCATGGCAGAAGAGACAGTGTACCAGGGCTGAAGAGGAGAAAAATCAGAATCAAATGCCATCTTGTGGTATCTAGGGAAGCAACCATCTTTGAGTCACAGGCAAGTTTTGTTTGCAAACTCATTTAGCAGAGGCACTGTCTAGGAGGAGAACGCTCCAGAATGAATGGCATTTGGCAATGCCAGGGTTTTGAACACCAAATGTAAATAGCAATGTTAAAACTGCTATTAGCCTCAGCTGTTGTTAGCATGCAGGATAATGCTAACAACTGTTTCTTCCACTTCCCCATTAACAGCTTCAGAAATCCAGCTGAAATCTGTGACGTGCTAGTAAGAGTTATTACACATCATTAACATTTCTCCTGTATCAAGCTCATAGCTTCCTCCTACATAGACTTTTACAGTATCTGTTCTGAAGGAATGGAGCATCTTACTCCTCACACTAGAAATCTCCAATATAATCACCTAAGTAATGAGTTGTTATGGTATTTTCATGAGTAAAATTAATACTAAACTTCATATGCAAAGTACAAAGAATAGGTCTTCTTTTACATACTTCCCCTTAGCAAAGGATGATCCCATGAGTCAACACTTAGGAACTGTCATTTTAAAAGAAAAGACTTCAAAAACCAAGACATTTCCATTATTTAGACATTTACTGCGTACCTCTTCTCTGCATCTATCAAAAATCACAGGGGCTGTTACACTTTTTGATTCCATTCTGGGAGCTACTAATGTAGTAGGTGTTACAGGAGCCATTGCAGGAGTAGGTTCTGGTGAAAGTATTGGATCCCTCTCTGGACTATCCAGTGAAACTTCTTCTGTTGCTTCTAGATAAACATTTTAAGTTAGCAAAGAAGTTTTTGTGCAATAGAGAGAGATGTGCATCACAAAGATAACAAATACACACACTAAAAATTATGATATACAAGTTTAATAAGATCATCTGTAAACAGCATCCATTTGTGCTGGATAATTTCTTTTAATATATAGCTAAAACTAGATGTGACATTTGAGCTTCTAGTGCATAATGGGTTAAAGTAAAATTACTATTGCAATTTTTTTTAATACACTGTTAGATAAAGAATCTTTTAAAGAAGTTACAAATAAGTCGTTCATTTCTGCATGAAATATTGTGAAAACTAATTAATTTTTTTTAACCACACAAGCTCCTCTTTTTCAGCATCGGTAGCAATTTTAGTTTTTGCACTCTAAACAGCAGCTGATTTAGTCACATAGGCTGGTACCTGAGCAGACCAAGCCACATGTTAAATGAAGTCACACAACCATAATACACCCCCACCCCTGCCAAAAGCCCACAACCTGTAAAACAGAAATATTAGCAGATAAGACATTCTGACTAGTAAGACTAACTACCTTTAATCTCTATCTTCAGTTTCTCTGGGGCTTAAAACAGTTCACCAGAAACTGAATATTTTCTTTGGACTGTAGACAGTTCATCTATCTTTAAAGAGGATGTAAATCTCTGCTCTACAAATCCTGCATGCTTTCCTCCACTAACTGCTTTTGACCACTGGCAACCTACACTCTTCCTGGGTACAGAGAAGTTTCTGTTCCAGTTAAAGTAACTAACACTGTGGTTCTCACTAGATGTGCATTTTCAAGAATTCTAGTTCCTTAAAAGATAATATTGACCACAGATCAGCCATTTGATACCAAAATTGACTTCCCAATTGATCGCAAGTCTTGTTAAAAACTAGACTTCCTGTGGCAAGTACTTTACCAAGCAGGTAAAAAAAAAGGCACTAAACCAGATCCACTCTCAGTTATACAACTTACCAGAAAGGTTTATTATGCAATTTGGAAAAGAGCTGTGCTTGCAACTTCTGTCTACACACTATTCAACTTTCAAAAGAAAATATGCAAGGCTTTCTTCCAAACTTTCTAAAGCCTGGTGAATATAATGAATATAACTAGTCCTGTCTCAGCAGCTAAGAAAAGAGGAGTTTTAAAGATCAGATCTACCTTAAAACATGTGAAATAGTTATACTGTGTGTAAGGAAAAAAAGTCTCGTTTTTGTCCCACATAGGATTGTTTGCTTCTCCAGAACCACCTGTAAACCACTAGTAACGTAAAAATAGAACTGGAAATAGCATCCAATAAGCCATATAATCTATTACTCAAAAAAATAATATCATGGTCTTTTATAATTGTATTGGGTTTGCATG
>VZTV01002666.1:0-16190 GCA_013400875.1 Anhinga rufa
CCAACCCGCGCTTCCTTAGCTTGTCAGTGGAAAAGAACTGAAATAATTACTGGGGTAATATGTTTCTGTAAAGATAAATTTTATGTGCTTCAGTTAGTTAAGACCATTTGTAGGAAGACTGTGGTATGGGAGCACTATCTTAAACTGAGTTCCACAAAACACAGATTTGTCCCAGTAACTGGTGTTTTGGCTAAGTCAGTGGATTCAAGACAAGTGAGCTTCACTGACTGGAATGTACTCCCACTCACTCTCTGTGCTTGGTCCGTATGCCTGAGCTGGACCTGCTTTAAGGATGCCACACGGGAAGCTGCACTGTCGGGCTCTTGTGGGTGGGACAGGTGCATCCCCATACAGTAAAATGTCACTGAGGTGCTCAGGGACCAAACAGGCTGCTGGATACAAGGGGAAGAGGTGGTTTGCCTGAACATTATAATTTCTGGTTACAATCCCTGTGTGTGGTGCAAGCAGTCTTTAGGATAACTTGAGGATGCTGATAGGAAGGAATAGCTGTGCCAAGGTACGTTTGGTCAGCAGCTTTGAAAATGCCAGCAACACTACAATTGTGCCTACTTGTCTTTTTAGGCACTTAAGCATGGTATAGAGAACCATCAAATCACAGGTCAGAGGCTTTCTCTAACACTGTATTTTGTAGAGAAAGCCCTTATGTGTCACTTGAAAATCTCTCAATTTAAGGATCCGCAGGAGGGTCAGTAAAATGTGGCTTTAAGTCATAAAGTTATTAGAGTTCACAATTCCTAAGATATTAAAAGAACAAAGAGAAGAACATCATTTAGGTTAATTAATAGACTTCCTCTCTTTCACATTAGAGTAGCAAGATTCATTAACTGGGTGTTTTATGTCATTTGCAAGCATCATCATACAGACTCTGCTCAATGGTGTATCTGTTTTGTCAGTGCCAAGGGAATACCCAGGGTTCAGCTGATCCCCATCTCTGGAGTGCTCCTATGCAGTAATCTGGAAATTTTTGATTTGCAGGCTAAGACATTCTGATTGACATCTCTACCTTCTGCCTGTCTGCTCCCTTTTGGGACTGTGAAGAGGAGAGGTACTTGGCAGCGCCTGGGGCAGAGTGGAGGGGAGAGGCTAGATTCGCAGGGTCTATTCTCTGCTCTGCTGCTGAGTCCCACTGTTGGGTACTTGATCTCCAAAGGAGTACAGGTTCACGCTCCCATTTGGCTCTATTAACCATATAATAAAAACCCTGACATGCTCTTAAGAAAGTATATTTACATAGGGAGGGCCAGTCCTTGCTGCCTACAGGCTAGATACTGACTTTAAACAGGTGCAAGCAAGTGAGACCCCTGCTCCTCATAAGTAGCCTTAGGAAGAACTGACCCCAAACCACACCTCCACAAAATGATCCTTCTCCCATTTACTTTCTACCCTGGAGGCCAGTATCTCAATGTTAGCTTATATCAGCAACATATTACTGCTTTCTATTGCTTTCGTTTCAGCTACTCTACACCTTTGAGTGAATGTGACATCTGCCCCATACCCCTCACTTCTTACTTTACAAAACAAAGTAGTACCTGCAATATTGTGTTGGTCCTGGGCTACTTTGTTATTGCTTATGTGCAGAAGCTATGCACAGCTGCAGTGCTAGAGTTAGGAGTTTACGGTAAAATTCCTCATAAAATGAGCAAAGACAATAAAAGAAAAAAGAAAGAGCTGGGTTTGTTTAAAGTAGCTTGAGGAAGCCTGCCCTTTTAGTAGTAACACTTCCTTGCTTTGTCTAACCTAATGCTTGCACTGTTACTGAATTAATTTTCCTACTGTAGACAAGGTCATAGTGATCAAGTGACTTAAATGGGTTTATAATCCTGGGTACGCTGCCTCCTCATGCTTAATTTTTATTCTAGGCAGTTTCTTAATGAAAAATCAATGGTCAAACTCTCACTGTAGATGACTTGAGATTTTTAGGAATATAGATGAATCCGTTTAGTTTATTTTTAAGAAATTTGCCAAAAACCAAGTTATTGGGATATCACTTGCCCCCCAGTTCACCATTCCTCATATCAACTGTTGATATAGATGTGGTTGAGGCCCATGTTTTAGTTTCAGGGCCTAATGAAAAGTTTTAAAGAGTGGAAGGACCTACAAAATGTGGGAGATACTCACAACTGCATGGCCGTATTCAAATCTCCTCCGACAACATAAAATAAAGATGTTTCTTTATTAGTATGGAAACACACTCCACTTGAATAAGCCTGCTGTACCACAGTTTGCTTACTTGTTTGGCCCATCCGTTGTTGGGAATGCCTAGTAAAAGCATGTGCAGCACAATGGCTCACACGTCTGGCTCCTTTCATGAAGATTTTCCTTAGAGGAACACTGATTAGAGACCTCATTCTACTGATTAAATAAGACTTAAATATTTAAATTCCTCTTCTCTTGCAAATAATCCAAACAATCCAGATATTTAATATGTGTTTTCACCTATAATTTAATTACAAGCAGAAATTTATGATCTGAAAAGTTAGAAGAGGGTGCAATCCTTCCTGAAATGACTGCTTTATTTCCATGCACTGTTTTACAAAGGTATTATTGAGGAGATGGACACATATGCAACCTATCATAGGCCAAACTGAGGGTGGTGTAAATTTGTTTCTGGTGCTATATGCACCTAGGTTGTTCCGGTGTGTCAATGCTGTATGGTAAAATTATATTCTAATTTAACTTCTAGTAGCTGATTTGTCTGCCCATACTTAGAGTATTTCACAGGACTAAAAATCTCTTCCTTTTCTAAGTATCTGAGAAGTTTAAGATAGTTGTATAACAAGCTTATCTAAATAAGCAGTGAGAATGTTGGTGCAGGACGAGGAAGGAAATGCATGAAAATCAGCGTGAGTGACTAGCAGAGAACATTCCTGTCCATTCAATTGAATTGATTGTCACCGTATTCCTTCCTCACTCTCTGTTCATCACCTACAAAAAAAGGCAAAAGGTAATGGTGCAGGAAAATGTTAAAACACTGCTTTTGCTGTGCTGTAATTGATTTTTCTGTATCATTTATACAGCTAACTTGTTAGCATCCTGGCAAAAACCTGAAGGGTGCGTTGTGAGGAAACTGTTGTTTCTGCACGGAAAAGGCATAAGAGTTGTGGACCAAATGGACAAGTAAGGAGCAGACATCATTAAATATTTTGGCACAGAGGGCAGTGCAAAAGAAGAGAGCAAATATGCAGAACTAGGAAGAGCCTTTAAAACAAGAGAACAAGTTTTGAACTTTATATGCCTAGAAAAGGGGAACAATGATGTGAATGCAGATAGAGTGGCAATTAAAACAGGGGGGACTGGGGAGAACAGCACTTTGGAAACTGCCGTTAGTTTGAACTCTGTGGAGGTAAGTTAAAAGAGAGTCAGGCTTGTATACAGGAAGTTTTGGCAGTAAAAACGTGAGTTTTACATAAGTACCAAATACTTGGATATTTGTGTTCTGGATGCCTGAGGAGAGTGGGCCAGGGATGTCAAAGATGCATACACTTGGGTGGCAGAAAGGTCAATGATGTTATCAGAAATGAGAGAATATATACAGCAGGGGGAGTGTAAGAGGAAAGGTAAGTATGTCAAGTAAGGCCAGACTGGTTAAATATAACCAGTCAATAGAGAGTGAGGCCCCAACAAGATTGTGTTCGAGAGACAGCTGAAATGACGAACAGTAGGATTGGAAAAGTAAATCTTCAAGTGTTCATCTATAAGGAATTCAGGGAGGTAAGTATGAGGCGCCTTAAAGTAACACTCCATTGTACTGTTTGAAGTCACGCCTTCAGTCTTTGGGTCTTTCAGCTCTGTCTGAGAGTCAAAATCTCTCACTATTTTTGTTCACTATGATGTCATCATGGTCAAAGCTAGTCACTGGACTAAATATGCATGAAGAAACAAAGACTGCAGGTAGACCTCAATAGTGTATAAACTATAGTGCCAACAATAAAAGATGTGTAATGAGACAGTTTTCCCCATTTATATCGCAAGCCGTGAAGAACTCGGACTGTTCCCAAAAACCACAGGGCACAACATTGCTGTGGTGTTCAAAGGAGGTGGTGTTCTGAAGAAATCTCATCATTCATCAAGATTTTGTGTCCTGATTCTTGCTGAAATAAGTTTAATTCAAAATAATAATTCATTGCTGTGGTATGGAGTGTGAATTATTTTTTTTCTGAGGTTGGTGGCCTTTATTTCTTGGTAGTGTATATTTTGCTTTCAATCTTTAAACTTCATTAGTTTGTCACAGATTTTGCCATTATACCGCAATGACATCTACGTTTGCTCATAAAATGCATTTTTGGTAGGCCGATTTGTTTATTTTCCTAAATGGTGGTGAATAGGGAAATTAAATGAGTTAACATATTCAATTTTAGTTAGGTCATTCAACTTCAAAGAGACCCTCAACTAGCCACAGCCAATTGGTTGGGTTAGACAAGCATGCAGATGTTGCATTCATCAAGAAATAACTCTAGCTAAATGCACAGAGGATTTTTTTTTAATCTTTTTATTTTTTAATGCTAGTATTACAGTATCTAAGACACTAGGAATTCATGCAGCTTTAGGGAGATAGCATGAAAACTTTCCTACTAAAAAATGTGATAGTCTGTTATGCCTGAAACTGTAAGTCATTGCAGGTTGTTTCATGAAGTGTAACCTGATACTGTACACTAATGAGTCCATCCTAATTGATGATCCTCAGGGGAAAAAATTGAATGTACTGTATTCTTTAGACTTCATTTCTAACCTTTTGGGCTCCTTGCAGATGTTCAGAATTGAAGTATTGTTACAATGTTTTTCAGTACAGCTTCTGTAAATGAATCTCATGTTCAAAACCAAAGCACTTGTCCAGGCAAGCCACACTTCTTAAAATAGCATCTCAGAGCTTTTTTGATGATTTTGCCTGGAGTGGGAACAGAGATGACAAGCACCATATATCTTGAACACAAATTATTTGCGGAATGTCTGGCATAACGAATACAAGAACCTAGCTAAAAAGAACTTAACATTTTAAAGAAAAACAATTATTGCAAAATAAAATTTAACAACACTTCCAAGCAGGAGGAAACAACCAGCCAGTTAACATCTGCAGCATAATCTTTCCTCCCCTCTAAATTCTGCCCATATTCCCAAAGTGCAGTGCAAAATGTTGATAGGTTAAAAATTGACCTGTGTCCTAAACAGAAAGCGGGATGGAAGAATACAACAATAAAAGGAAGAAAGTAATGCCCCAGGTATTATGAAGAACAATGAAACTCCTCACAGTAAGGCTATGAATTGGAAAAATTGTTTGAAGCAGAGGAAGAACAAGAGAGGAGATATGAAAAAGATGAGGAATGCAGGTAGAAAGTATTAGTTCGTGTGCCACTGAAATGGATACTTTATTTGGATGCCTACTTTTGGGTTTTTTTGGGGGCAAAAATAAGATGGTACAAGTCAGGGGCTTGGCTTTTTGAATACTAAAAGACAGAGAAGCTATATCAAATATCATTTAGGATCTTCACTTGTTTTAAACCCTATTTTCTTCTATCTTCTTCCAAAAGATTTCTATCAACTTTACTGTATTTTAAACATCTTCACAATATATTGAATGGTGCTTTGATTTAAAAAAAATGGGATAGAGTGAATTAATGTAGTGTAATAAATTGAGTTTTGTAAGTTAAGCTTAGAGGGCTGCTGCTCTGTTTTATACCCACAAGTTGCTATACAAGTACTAACCTTTAAAATAATGGTAAAGTTATTCTAATTTTCTCTAAGTTATCCTAGGGACAAAATAATTTCACCATCGTGGAGAAAAAAAAATATCTCACCAGTTCTTTTCAGAGTTTATCAGAGAGATGGGGGTATGAGAAAGAAGAAACTAGTCATTAAAAGCATCTTGTTGCCATCATCTGTGATTATTGACTGATCAAGTTTGGTCTCTGCAAATTGGGGAAAAGTTGAACACACCTTGTAAACAAGTTTTGGTTTATGGTGTGTGTCTGGTTTTGTTTTGGTGTTTTGTTTTTTTTTTTTTTCTTTTGGTTGTTGTTTTGTTTTGTTTTGTTTTTGAGTAAATGTTTCCTATGATTTCTAAATTTTCTTAAAGATGTTATGGTGGTCCAAAAAAATCCCATAACTAAGTAGCACTGAATAGTTGCTTTGAAGCTGGAACAGAATGTTTTCTAAAGCTAAACTTCTTAAGAATGAAAGAAAATATGAGGCAATTATATTTTAAAGACCACACGCTAAACCCAAACTTTTTCTCAGGCAAGGTTAAGGTCTCTCTGTGTGTCTTAAAATGTTACCTTGTTTATTGTTTTTAAATGTTTCTGTTGCATGTGAATCCAGAGTGTAATTAGATACCAGTTGCATATTTTTTTTCATTGTTATTAAAAGGATATGTGTGAATGTATTTGATAATTCTGTAGTGTTTAAAATCCAGATTTCTTACTGTCCTGGGAACAGTCATGCTCTTGCTTCATAACCAGACAGTGCATGTTTTCAATGAAATCTTATTTAGGAAAGTACAATACATTCATCCTTGATATTTAAGCAAATGCGCATTGCAGAATGATTAATTGCATTCAGCATTTTCATCCACTTCTAATTTTTCAGGGGACATAATTGGATGCAAATTGGCCAGTGTTAATCATTAGATACCACTAATTAAAAACAGAAGCTGTAGGTAATGGTATGATTATTGGTAGAAATAAATGAAGCAGATCAGGTAATACTTTTCTTCAGGGACTCATGACTTGTGCCGGAGCCTCATTAAATTCCAACATGTGAAGGTGCCCTGCTGGTAGAGGCTGCAGGAGAGATGTATTTATAAATAACTTAAAAGTAACATAGGAGGGCAGTGTCTGAAAACGGAGGTGGGGAACATTCCTGTGGCTCAAGGACTCAGCAGTTTAATAAATTAGGAACTTTAAAAAAGTGATTTAATTAGGTGGAAACTGGTTTTGCATAACGAAAAGCCCGTTGAAAGAGAAACTAAGGACATTTCTTTTGTGAACCTGTTTCTGAAGCATACCAAAATACCATGTTCTGAAAATTCAATGAGTATATTTTGAACCCAAACAATTCATTTCATACTTTGTCTTTTAAAACTGACTGTGTTGTTAGATGACCTGTATAATGAGTAAGGTGGAGGGTCTCTGGAAAAATTGTGATCATGCAATCAAATCGAACACAGTGTTTTGTGTGTACATTCAGAGGAGATAATTTCCTCATGCAGTATCTTCTGACTTAGCTTTTAAATTACTTTTTAATTTAAATTACTATTTTAAAATACACTGACAGCCCATTAAACCTTTCAGTCCAGTGATTTTTTGCATCATAATCACCAAAGTTTATCAGGATTAAATGTTAGTAATAACTACCTTTTAAGGGATTCATACAGTGATGGAAAACACCATTTAAGTGATTCAAAATAGTGATAGCAAATAAAAGATATCAATAGCAGGTACTGCACACTTGTCGATCTTTTGGGCAGAATTAGTGAATAGGGGTTTTGGGTGAGTGAGGAGAGCCATGAAGAAGAGCATCTTCATTTTCACAAGACTCCTATTCCCCACCAATGTGATATTCATCAGTGACATAGGCAGCAACTGGGAGCTGGGATCCCTGTTTTCTGGGAACACATGGATCATGTGCTGCTTCAGCCCAGCAGTTTTGCTCTGGCACTGCCACTCTGGAGGAGGGAAGGGACAAGCATGGCCTGACACCAGTCTTGCCCATCCAACAGCTGGAGTGAAGGACCTGCACAGAGGGCAGTGCCCCAGCTCTTCAGAGGCAGAGACTGAGGAAGGTACTCCAGCAACCAGAAGTGGGACCCAAGCTTACTGCTGCGTATACTGCAATTTTACACACATGCACCACATTTAATTGTTTTGATAATAGCTGCTATTATATGTGCTTAGAATTGCAACTACTGCTGTGTGTATTACCACCACTCATCCAAAGGCATAAATGATGGCTTCAGCATAAAAAGTTATACTGAAAATAGATATTTTAAATTTGATTGTTACAGTTTTAATGACATAAAGTTTATCATATCCAGTCAGTTTATTATCTACACAAATAGCTTTCTTTTTCAGTGCCACATTCTTATGCCTGAAAGAAATATTTTATATTGCAGGATTCTCATCAGATCTGAACAAATACTGGGTTAGTGCCAGCAGTACCAGAAAATATGCACAAAAGAATATAAATGTAAGTACAGTTTCTAGGACTAGTATCAAATCACAAAAGGATATTTTTACACTGCATAGCTGCTGGATTCATGAAATAGAGGCCATCAGAAATACAACTCTCTGCATACTACTACATCTGGTCTCAAAACAGTGGGATATTTTAATAAGGGAAGTCCAAGGCAGTTACTTGTTTGAGTAATCTTGCTTCTAACACATGAAGTTCATCTGGAGTGAATTAAATTTTACTGAACTGTATGGCTATGTGACTTTTTTTTTTTTTAGATATGGCTTTTTATATATGAATGTGAAGCCTAGCAAATACATCATCAAGACATTTTTAAGAGACAATACTGTCCTCTGAAATAGTCGGTGGAGCAGATAGACTGAAAATTCTACATTTGAATTGCCAATTGTAAATCCAAAGTCTAAACATCCTTCTAAAATAAGATGTGTCTGAAAGGAAAATAATGTGCTCAGTGGGGCACTAATAGAAAAATTGGAAAGTATATATGTATAGGTGTATTGGATGAGTGAGTGAGAAGATACTTGCTTACCGCAATATTCCAAAGTAAGCAGTCTTATTTCAAATTATACCTTCCATCTGAATCTATTTCACAGAAAACAAGAAATACGGCATAATTTATTAGCAGCTATCTTGAGAATGGTCTGGGAGTTATCATGAATCACAAGTGAGCATGAACCAAGAGTATCATGCAAACATTTTGGGGGGGCTCTATGTAGGTAAGGTTTTAGCTACATGGGAGTGGTATTCTATTTTGGCTTGAGATCTGTGATGCACTGAGTCAGGAGAGCTGAGAGGAGGAGAGCAGTAAAAATGATCAGAGGTTGGGAAGACATCACTGGCATGGGAAGACTAAATGTGTTGGGGTAGGATGTATTCTGTTGAAAAGAGGAGAGAACAGGTAGAGGTCTTCAGATGCTTATGGGGCTATCACAAAGAAATAGTAGAAAATCTGTTCTCTTATTCATGGTGCATATACCAAGTTTTGCACTTCACAAGGATGATTGGATGATAGGAAAACCATTTTTCAAGTAAAGAGTCAAAAGAGACTGTTTTCCTGCACTGGAGATCTTTAGGAGCAGGTTGCTTCTATAAGGGATGACACAGATATAGCTGAATCTGTATTTGGGCAAGGGACTAAATTAGGTCAGCCTGTGACAGCTTGGCCATTGATAGTCTTTATGACATCAAGAAGCAGTTTGGAATAATGACTGTACAACATCTTAAAAAACAGGTGCACAAATATGGCTCTATGAACTAAGAAATTAAAAAATGGGGCAAGCCAAAAGTCATCAGCATTCAGAATTTAATCCAGTTTTAATTCAGTTGTCACTAGAAATGACAGTGGCAACCTGCAGAAAAAAATTAACCCCTTCCATGGATTAGATAACTCTTATTTCTAGTTTGATTATTGGAAGTCTATTTAACACTTTAACTTCTCTATGAATACTATATTTTAAATAAACATATAGAGTATGTGATTTTAAAAAAGCGTGCTAAAATTCCAAGTTCTGCACAGGGGACCAACCAGTGCCATAGTGAAAAAATATGGCCCTGCTTTACTTGTCTGTTCTGTGTTATTTTAACCATTTATTAGTATTTCCTACTCATTCTGTCTATATAAATGCATATAAGCGTACTCATACTATGAAGTCCATTGATAATACCAGAGGATACTTAATATTGCAAATATATGAGTTACAAGGAGATGTTAATTCTTTCATACTACTGTGGTACTTATTTAATACCTCTTTATACTAAATATATTACAAATTCAGAGCCTTGTGCTGTTGAGGTAGCTTAGGGGGTCCCTGCTATGGCTGTAGGCTGGGGGCAGTGTGGGGTGTGTGAATGGGGTGGTTGCAGCAGGGGGTTGTGTGAGGTGGTGCTCTGCCACCCCAGTAAAACTGGTTCTGCTGCCGGGGCTTGCTGCTTCCAGGAGTGTGCAGGAAGGTGTGTAGGAGGGAAGAGCGTCACCTTGGTGGTGTGTGCTCTGCCTCGGGGAGAAGCTGGTCACACTGCATGAGCATATGCAGCCATGAAAGGATGTCTGCCAGAGTTACCCTTTTAGAAACATGTGCATGCTGTGTTTGATATGTTTGTACCAAACTGTGGAGGGCACCTTGCTGGCAGATACTTCTGTTTCTTATCCAGAAGTACCCTTGGCAGCTTCTGCGTTGTGTGCTACAGTTGCCATTTAATACTGCGAGTTGAAGAGCTGACAAATACTCCTTCTACCCAGACTGTGTATGCTGCCTTGTGTCAAAAAAACACCTGACCCAGGCACAACCATGATTTCTTTTCCCTGACTGCACAAGTAGAAAGAAAATTCATTTCAGCTTTTGCTCTGAGATGAGTTCCAGCGATCAGGACTGTGGTGGTAGCGCAGGGGATGGGCCCTCTGGCTGCTCTAACTTCTTCCAGGGGCATTGCGGGAGGCCCGAGTGCGGAGAAGGGGGCTGGACCCAGGATTCCAGGGTCGGTCACTTTAAGGGACTATTCCCCATGTTCAACCATTCAGTGCAGCTCGACCTTACCGATAGCTATGCCAAGTACCACTGGCATGGTAGTGTCTATTCTGGGCATTAATGGACACACCTTTCAACTTTTTCACCTTCTCTCAGCACAGAGTGAGTGCTGGTGCAGGTGCTGTGCAAACGGCAACTGTGATTTGATGTTCTTCTGTGCAGTAGGTTCCACCCAAGTGTCCTTCACCCATACTGCTCTGGGTTCTACTTTGCTGTGCAAATGAGCCTAGAGGTCTATTAGCTTGCCCTGCGGAATGGATGAGTTATAGCAATGAGAAAGATGTGTATGACCATGAGGCCTGCTTGAAGACTGTGCCACAGAGAGAACACCAAAGTAGCAAGGAACCACTAACATGCAAAAAAGCAGAAAACTGTCCTCTTCATTCCTCCCAGCAAGCCTGTCAATTAAGCCCTGCACATAGGCAGTTTTCTCTGCCTATGAAGAGAATAATTTTTCACTCTGATTTTCATTGCAAGGTACGGACAGTAAGTAAACATGCACTGTTGAAGTGATACTCATCAGTTGTTCAACATGCAAATTCAGTGCTGTCAATGTGATAATATTTCAGGTTTAAACAAAACTATTAGCGTGTTTTATATTTATGTGGTCAGTGTAACAGCTGTCACTTTGCAGGTGACTGACTAAAGCTAAACAGGCTAATGAGTCAATCCATCATCATTAGAAATCAATGGAAAGGCTTCCACTGGGTTAGTGAATAGCCTCATCAACTGTCATTGTTAACAGACTTTCTTGACCTATGCATTTGGAGAAGCAAAATAATGAGCGCTGATAGAACTTCTTCAAATACATCTGGACTGAGTGGAATGGGTCTGGTTGTACTAAAGACTTACCAGGTGGAGCCTAAAGATTCTGGATGCCTTCTCTGAAACTCTGCCAGTCCCCATGTACTAAGTTGGGAAATGCTTTTTCTTTACTTTTTTCCCCCCAGTGACATGTACTTCCTTAGACAACTTTTTTAAGTACAGTGCTTAGTGTTCAGTTTTTACAGAAACATAAAAAACCCCCAATGAACCAAACAACCAAAAAAAAAAAAACAACAAAGAAAACCTAAGTAGCAACTCCTTATGTTGAGAGATAATCAGAAAGCTGGACAAACTCATGTGCTTGGCTTTCCAACCAGGAACATGGGAAAATTCCATGCTAACTATATGAGGAGTTCATAAACCTATTTTGCCTGTATTTGCTCTGGGTTATAGTGCTGCTGAACGCAAGTACTGTTGTGTCCTTGTGGCGGTCACCCAGTTCTTGCTTCAGATCTCTGTTTCTTATATGACATATGATTCTAATAAATAAATAATTAAAAATTAATGATTTCTTTTTGTTAGTAATTTTACATTGTTTTTCTGTAACTCTAAAGAACACTACTCTGGGTTTTATGGGTGATGACTAATGTTCACTAAAGTTTATTTGCAGGTGTTTTTCTAGAATGGACTGACAATTTCATGTTAGCTGTGCCTTTACACTGGGTAAGGCAGTATTCTTCTCAAAGATCAGCAGCTTGTATCGTCTTGCATGCTCAACATCTTTGAGTTTTTCTGTAGAAAACTGCAGTGGCAATGTGGTAGCATGCGACATTTAATCCCACTTGGGTCTGATGCATGCATTTACACACCTTGTCATTCTTAATGTGCGTGAAGGTGTGTTACATGTGGCAGTACCATAAAGGGCCTACATTGTCTTATTATGACCTAAAAGTTGATGGATATCGTTCAGTAGCATGTCTGATTGAATTCTTTATGCACTGGGCAGAGGTTTTATTTTAATTTTGTGAATTGTTAGAAGAATAATCCAGTTTCTTGAACTCATATTGTTACTGCTTCAATCACAGAATTTCAGACTTGTTCAACCACAAGAAGGGAGACAAAGATGTTGCCAGTGTTTTATGCCAAACATAATTTTTTCCATCTTCTCCTCCCTCCCCCCATTTCCATCAACATTCACCTTTGTTACAAACTGCACTGAAAGATGACTTCTGGCATTTCAATGGCTGAGGTCAAGAGAAACTGCAAGAGAAAAAGAGCTGTGGAAAAATGCTGAAGCCCTGAAGTGAGCAGAAGCTGGGATCCTGGTGTGTGAATCCTGCAGGTCCTGCTTTTGGCTGGCTTTCTGCATTATTCCTCTCTCTCCATCCAAATCAAGGGGAGGGAGAAACAAGGGAGGATGGTCCTTCTCCCCAAATTCTTGTTTTTAGCATATCTGTAGCTGTATATCATGACTGGTACGAATATAAGTGTTGGAGTTAAACCTGAAAGTGTATATTAAAAGAGGAAAAAATGTGGAGGAACAGAATGGAAGTGTCAAAATATGCCCTCCAGAAAATGTGCCTAGCATGCCAATGTTAGAAGTCCACCACATAACTTGAACTGACTCAAAATGAGAGATTACTGATGATTAAGCTAAAATCATATTAAGTGAAGAGCCTTGGATCTTTTGATATATTTTTTCTGCAAATAATAATCTCAATATTACACAATCTATAGCCCTTCCAATTTTGTGAAAATGTCATGCTTTTGAAGTGCAAATAGTGGTGATTGCTTTGCTTTATCCACAGTAATTAAAAGGAGGCTTCTTTGCCCTGCTGTATGTACATCCTCTATTTTATCTTGCAGCAAATCTGTTTTACTGGAATAGCCTTGTAATTGGGAATCTCTGCTTATCTACCCCATGCCCTTCTTTCTTCTTTTTTGAAGACTGAGATATTTAATGTTTGATGTTTTTTCAGTGCATTGAAGTTTGCATCTGTGGATAAACACGAGACTGAATTTTCTAGCTTTAAAAAAGTAGCTTTTTGAATGACACTAAACACTCATAACATTAAATTTACATCATTATTAAATACTCAATATATGCAGTCTTAATCAGTAGAAAGTGGGTACCCCAGGTGTCCTGTGGTGATTTCCAGTAAATTGCTGTTTAATTCCTGTAGATTTCATACTTTAGACAGATATGATACCAAGTGAAATATTTTATGAGCTTTTAAAGTGTATTTATTTCTTCTTCTTTTATTTTTTTTTTTTAAACAAAGCTTATTTTCTTTTAGATGTCAGCAAAATTAAGTTAGCTGCATCTAATTTCAGACATAAGCCAGCATGGCCTATTTTCCATACAAATTTAATCCAGTGTAGTGTGCATTATCCATGACTCATAATAGCATAACAAAAAAGCCATCAAAGGTTTCCATTATGAATAAAATAACTGCTAGATAAGATAAATATTCAAGACAGATGATAGCGGAAATTAAAATTTTATAATTGGCCTTCTACAATTAAATTCTAAATTGAAAAAGAGTTTTTTTCAGTTCTATCTATTCTTCATAAACACCGTTTGTTACATCTTTGTGCAACTTGAAGGGGGGGAAATGCATTAAATGGATTTTTTTTTTTAAGGATTATTATGATGCAAATTGCAGCCTGTAATGTGTGGTGCACAGTACTGCTAAGAAAGGAGTTCATTAGGAGAAGAGTGGACAGCTCAGTGGATTGCGGATGGGAGAAAAGGCCTTTTACTTGTGTTTCATTTTTGGGATGGGATCTGGTAATAGTGAAGGCTGGTTGTACACTGGTTATGTGTTGATGATCTCGCTTATTTTCAAGTGAGGGCAAAAATCACCATCACTGCTATAGTGACCTTTTTCTCACTACTGATAAAAATGATCATCACTGAGGATCTGGAGTGTTATCTCCTGTCAATTCATTCAAGTTGTTAGAGACAGCAAACTCTTCTCTTGAGTCCTTTCTTGTAGGGAGCATAGAATAATTAGTAATGCCAAATAAACATTACATGACATGTCCTGTGTGCAGTCAGAAAGCCCCTTTACTGTTTGAATATTTAAAAAGGAAACAAATAGGGAAATAAGAGTTTCCCAGCTCAGCTCAGCTTCAAAGAAAAATACCAGTAATTACATGAATCCTAAAGCGACGATGCTGTGTTTAGCTGGCTGTTTGCTATTGCATTTTTTAGGGCTCAATCTTTTTCCTGCTTAGGTCCTGTGCATGCACAGAGCACAAATGGTGATTTCTAATGTACTTTTGTGCTTTGCAGTGGCAATTTTAGGGTTGAGTAAATCATGGGCATGTAATAATCCTTGGGGGAAAAATAATTGGTACTGAAAGCCGTACAGGGAGAGGCACTTCTCACATTTGGAATGGAGGCAGTCTTTAGAGAAAGGGGACATGATGAGCAGGAGGGATGCACACTGGAAAGGAATACAAGGAATTGGGGCCGGAGAGTACATTAGTAGAGAAGTAAAGTTTCCCTCGTTCCGATCTAGTAGAAAATGGTACTAGAAGGCTAGATTACTAGTAAACTCTGTACTGTGGACAAGAAATGCAATAATACCTGATGTGGTGTCAGAGCCATGAAACCCTCTTGCTTTACAATTTTTTAGAAAGCCTTAAATTTTCAGTTTTGTGTAAAAGCTTTTCTATCTCCACCTCATCCATTACTATCATCTCTCTCAGATATGGACAAGCTGGAAATACAGAATACGTATCGGAAAGCACTGATCATAGAAAAAAAATTACAATTGTTGTTTGATGGAGTGAAATAAGATAGTAAATACTGAATAAATAAATCAAAAAACCTGGTTATTGTAGCTGGGAGTGAGACACACTAAAGGAGCTGTCTGAATTGTGATGTTCTCTGCATACTGTTTTGGCTATGTTTGCTTGAGAATGTAGGCGCTTTAATGCCAAGATAAATGAAAACAGAGATTCTTAAGTTCTAGCAGGCAAGAGGAGCTTGTAATGTAACTTACTTGGGTTGCAGTCATGATACGTTTTTTCTCAGCAGCAACTCTTGCATAATTTATTGTTCCTAATTTCACATATTTATTTAGAGATAGGGGGATACTAAAATAATGAAAATATTTTTCCTGTGGCCTATGTTTCTGTTTCAGAAGGAAGCTGCAATTTTTAGTGATATGAAAAAAAAAAGATAAAAAATTTACATACTGTTATCATATTAGATGNATTTACATACTGTTATCATATTAGATGCATTTGCTTACTGAAAAATCTGTACATCAATATTAGAATCGTCTTTAATTGCAGGCTAAATAACAAGACACTAAATTTCATTTTTGTCATGATGGTGTTCCTGTTGTTGTAAAGCAAAGGTCTCATAATGAAATGTGATCACCTCGGAGTGTTGGTCTAGAGTGCCTCTGAGCAATGGCCAGATCTTCACTGTGTGATGCTCCCCAGAGTAAGAGGCAGTGAGGAAATCACTCTGCAGCTGGGGATGTTGTCAGCCCTGCTGTCACCCTGCTGGCTCTTGTGGGCCTGCCTCTGCTCCTGCAGTTACATTTCTGATAGCAATCAAGATATGGTCTTACTCTGTATGGGTCTATTCTATACATATTACATGGTCTTACTATATATGTGGTTCACTAGAAGGCCTTTTGCAAGGATATTGACTAGCAGAAAGTAGAATTTTGC
>VZTV01002680.1:0-41717 GCA_013400875.1 Anhinga rufa
CTCTCCCCCATCCCACCGGGGCGTGGAGGGTGAGCGAGCGGCTGTGCAGGGCTTAGTTGCCAGCTGGGGTTAAACCAGAACAACCAGCCAGAACTGCTGATGGGTCTTAACCTGTGGAGTTTTAATCTGGACCTGAATCAACTCCAGCAGTGGGAGGGGAGTATCAAACAACGTGCTGATACCACCCATTTCTTTGCCAATCTACATCAAGAAATAATGCAAGCACCCCGTTCCTCCAGATACCCATCTTCTCCCTTGAACGGAAGTGACAAATTACATCTAAAAAGGGAAGTTTAATGAACAGAAGTGAACATCTAACTAAGGCAGTATTGATAAAATGTCAAGTGCAGGGGCTCTGCTCCCAACTCCTTTGAATACACAAGGAGGGAGAAACAAGTAGTTATGCTTCCCCAGGGGTGGGGTCTGCACATCACCCTCAGCCCAGGTCCAGGACAACGGCAAGAAGGGAGAGCAGAAAGAGAAATTAATTGCTGGGCACAAGATCGGCGCTACAGAGCGTGCAAAGCCGCATGGGACAATTCAATGTGCCTGCACAGGTACAGTGCAATGCTGCCATCTTCCTGGCAGGGATGCCCACCTGGCAGCGTCCCACACGTTTTATGTCCAAAAAATTATAAAGAATAGAAAGGATGAGTCTGGTTCCCACAGAAGAAGTAGAAATAATGGAAAAAGCATGATAAAACCATGAGACTGCAGCAATGCTGCACTGTGTTATTCAAAGCTCGATTAACACCGCTACAGATGGGGACCTGCAGTGAGGGATTTTCATGTACTTCTATCACAAAGCGCACTTGAAGAGATAGGGCTTTTAATGGCCTCTGGTTTCATCTGTCTATGCAGTGTACTTGGTGTTCTAACCTCAACTCCCTTCCACCTCGTTTTATGGAGAAAGTCCTCCAAAAGCTTAAACTCAGTACTTAGCAACTTGGTAAGTTCATGGTTCTGACACCTCTCCTATGATGCTAACTCCTACAACCTATTTTGTATGCAATAAGAAAATTTGATTTTTTTTTGATGAACACAGCTCTGTAGACCGCACATGGTCTGGTTTGAAAAGCAGCAAAGAAAACTTAAAGATGCTGCTTTTTTCACATTGTGAAAGGCAGATGCATTTGAGAGTCAACACAGAGCACCCCAAGCAGCTCGCCAGTGGTGATACTACAAGCCCCAGGACAACCGCTTGTCGAATGGGAAACTGGAATCTGAGTGTGACTGACTAGATCGCCCTTGAAAAATAAAAAAAAAGGATACAAAAAAGGAGGGGGGACTAAATGGAGGCAACAGAGCAGATTTGCATGGTGGGGACAAGAAATAAACTCTACTGCAGCAAAGCAGAAGACTTTGGGCTGAGTTTCATCAGCTGTTCAAAATAATACCTCCAGAAGGAGCTGCATCCTAGACAAGGTTTCCTCCCTGTGACACAGGAGGAATCCTTCCCCATTTCTGGATTCAGCAATTTCAAAATAAAACAGGAGAACGTAGCAGAACCATACCAGCAAACATCATATCAATTAAAATGTATTTTGATATTTATACCGAAAATAATCAGAAAGAGAAAAGAAGCAATCCACAGAAAAAGATGTATAACTACCAAGACCAGAACAGTTTGACATCTGTGACAATACACTCATCAACCCTTCCAATGCAAACTGGACTTTCATTTTAGAGAGTTGTGGGTATTAGCCAGTTTTCTCCTTATGGAATACATTCTTTACTCGCAATGTTTTCACTGGAAATAAGAAGCACAACAGCCCTGACAGAGGCTGGGCAAGATACTATGGCACTTGGATGTCCTTGAATCAGTTTGAAAGCATTCACAGAGGTACTGAAACATTTATCAAAAGGACATAGTTATAGATGCATTTTAGAGTCTTAACTATGTGGTCTGCCAACGCATTAATTTTCTGTTTTCACTGGCAATGTTGTGATGTTTACAACACTCCTTCATTCAGTTTAATTAAATGTCTCCCATCATATTTACTCCAATCACACCTTATTTAGAGATCAGTAAATAAATAGCTGAATTTTATTATTTATGACGATGTTTAGTTTTACTGTAACCTCATCACAGGATGTATTTTACAGCCTTCTGTCTTACAAATGATTGAACCTAACTGCCGCAATATTACAGACCAAGTAAAATTAATATCCCCTTTTATGTGATCTGTTTTATTAATCAACACGGTTTAAAGTTATAATCAAGCCACTGTACAAATGCAAAACTTAACCTGACTTTAATCACCTGTTTTGTGCTTATGGAAAAAAAAAACCCTCACACTTACCTTTATCAAGAGAAGTATAACTAGGTGTGCTATGTCACTAAGGGCACTGTCTTGCCAGGTGCATTTTAAAGCCTATTTTTCCTTTGCTGCCACACACAGGGACTGCAGTGACTGGCAGATGTACTCATTTTGTGTTGCTACTGGTTTCCGAAGTCATTATTTACATTTTCAGCAACATCCTCACTCCTTCCATGAGACATTCAGATGCACAGAGGAGTTTAAGTCCCTGATTTCCAACACTCTTGATGGAAATGCTTAAAAGGGAAGAGAGAGGCATAACAGCAGTTCCTCTGTTTTAAATAGTGTTAAATCACTGAATCACTTCACATATTGTATGCGCTTCTAAATTTCTAACTTTGAAATTATTTGAAAGGGTTTCTAGAGGAGTGAATGGGCTCCATGTGGAGCTGCAGAGCCAGGCTCTGTGCAATCAGGTGTAGCAACCACGCTAGCCCATTAAAAAAAAAAAAANAAACTCCTCTTTCTCTGGAACTTGGGCATCTCCAAGTAAAAGCGGAGATCTGGCATTTGGAATTGGTGTTACAGTTAAGTTCTTACAAAAGAAACCCCAGGTTCTCCAAGGCTGAACAAAGTTAGGGATGCTTTAGCAGACTGCAAAATAGTATTCATTACTAATGGTTAAACATTTGAGGAAAGCAAATGTGTTAGCCAGTTCAACAGCAGGTGTCAATGAATTCTACTAATTAAGTTTACCCTTGTAAAATAATTAAGTTTTACAAGTCTATGAAAAGACTCTGTTTTGCTTGTATCTTGTTTGTGAAAAGATCATTAAGACTTAAGACACCAAGAGTACAGGTTGGTCGAGACCTTGTTGTAAAGCCAGCAAGCCTTAATAGTATCTTTCCAACGTGGGCAAAAAACTATAAGTGTCATGCTCATATTGCTCAAATTATGTGCGAGTTGCTTTTTCACTGTTTTCACTTGCGGTGCTGTACTGTTTCTACCAAAAAAGGACAATAAATCCTAACAAAAACCCCCACTAGCATGGTCTTTTCAGAGGGTAAGAGGGAACTCGTAACAGACAGACTTAAAACTGTTTTCCATAAAGTTTGCACCAATAGAATGTTCTTCCATCTTCTCACAAAGTCCTTTGGCTCCCAGCACTGTACAGAGGGGGACACAGGTTTCCATCAACCTACTGTATGAAACCTTGAGCTTTCCCAATTGCCAGGCAAGCTATATTTCTGCCCTTGGCAGGCAGCTGCAATGCATCTTCCCTCCCTAGCAAGAACAAGGAGAAATTTCCCATTTAACTTGTATCTTTTAAGACTCTCTGGAGTATCCTTATTCCCAAGCAAGCCTGCTCTGCCTACTCCTCCATCGGTATCTCCTGTCTTACCCTCTGGAAACAGGAAAGCAATATCACAAGAAAAGCTTGTAATACCCTTAAAACAGCCTATAAAAGCCTATAAAAGAATGTGATTGAAGAGCCTTATGCACTGATCTAATTTAAACACACTTGGTTGGCCAGAAGTGGATCACTTTTGGAAAAAAAAGGTAAACCTACCATGATCCTTCCTCAGTAGGAACCTGCGCATTTTTCATTACAAGGTATTTCCACCACTTTCACGCTTGCCTGGTCCCACTCCCAGAAAGCTGCTACCTGGTCGACACATCACCTCAAAACCCCAGCCAAGTGCAGGATTTGCACCAGTCTCCCCCTTCCCTTCCCATTCTCACACTATTTACCTCTTCCTCTCCTCCCCTGCTTCTCCTTTCTAGTTAAGTTCCTGAAAGTCAGGAGTGACAACCAGGCAGCTAAATAGAGAATAAGACATCTGAAGTCGCTGCTAGTCCCATAGTTCCTGGGTGTACAGTTAAATTACAGAGCATGAAGAGGAGCAAGCCATTATCTCGGGCAGGAGCCATCATTCAAATCGGAAATCCAACAGCACCTTTATACATTTACTGACCCTAAAACCTAACAAAGATTAAGATCACCTTTAAAAACAAGTCATGTTATTTACAAGAAAGAGGTGCCCTACAATTTAATTCTCTGCCACAAACGTAGAATGGGGCAAAGCCCACAAGTGCTATGGTAAAAATGGGCTCAGAGCACCAAAGACGTTCCAACAACCCATCTCTGTGCACCTTACTCAGAAAGAGTTAAACAAGAGACAAAAACCCTACAGTCTGTCTGAAGATATCTATCAATATCATGCAAGAACTGCTTTAAGAAGAATTAAGACATGAAAAGGATGGATTCATTCTAGACTCTTAACATCCTTTGAGCTTTGTAAAGATCAAAATGCTGGGAGAACTGAACTCAAAGCAATACATTTCCATCATTCTCCCATCTCCTCCATTAAAGCTCCTTCACCAAGAGCCCCAGGGGCATCTTATTGAAAGGGCGCACCCCAACGGCATCACCACGTTTAGCTGCATGGGCTAAATCCTACCTGCAAAAGAAACAAGCCTCCTATTCCGTGTGCTGCTTTCCTTCCCAAGCCTGCCTTTCCCTTTCCCTGCCACTCTGCCTTCTGCTAAGAGCCTGGCTTCACTCACCAGGTCTTCTTGTTGCTACAGTGCCAACAGTCCTTGAACAGAGAACAAACCCCTGCCTCAAAACCCCAAAGCTGGCATACGTTAGTCAGGTTGTGCATGGCAGATATACTCGTGTTTCTTAAGCAACATGCTTATAAGTAAGCACCACACAAACTACCTTTCCCTCTTTTTGGTGCCTTTCTTTTTTATGTATATTCGCCTTGCTTCTTCTCCAAGAACTAGAGTTTTAACAACTGTGACAATATCCCCGGGCCACCACAACCAACGTTTCCCCCCAGCACTGTCAAAACTGGGAACCTTCCCTATAAAAGTTAGTATTAGAGGGAGAGGGAATTAAGGTTATTGATGAAATTAAGTCTTTACTAACTTAAAATTCAGATGCCTTGGTTTTGCCTTTACTAGGATTTATTCTAATAGAAAAGTTTAAGATCAGTGGTTGTCAGAATAGCAAATAGCCCTCTACTTTGAAAATCCAAACTGGGATGAGCTGTTTTTTATCAGGTAAAAACACACTTTCAGAGCGACTTTTGACTGTCTGTAGCATTTATCTTAAAATCCTACTGAGGAAGCACTTCCTTCATGAAGAAAAATTTTCAATCACCAGGACCAGAGACACCTCTTTTTACACCTTACCCCTGCAAACAAGTGGCCAGAGCTGCTGCCTGGACAGCATGACCTGCTCTCAGGGGCTTAGAAGGGAATTTAGACAATCCTTCAATGAAAGTATCAGCGTATGTTTACTACTGCATTTCATGCTGAAAATATCATTCATGCAAATCACTTTATCAGGTGATTTTCTGAGTCAGTATGGTTCTTCCTAAATTGATTGCACAAGCAAGTACTTTGCCGCATCAGTAAACTCCTGCACACATAGTCAGAGCATTTTTCAAATTGATTATGGGAAAAGCCTGTCCTTATTTTCCTTGCCATCTGAAGGGGACCATCCCAGCACACCACTGGGGAAGGCAACGCAAAACCCTGCAAAAGGATGCAGAATGATTTAGAGACATGCATAATTATACAAACGTTTGCAGGAATACGCAACAGCAAACAGCAGCAACTAATCCCAGAAAATCCTCTGAGAGAGTAGGAAGATTTTTCACTCTCTGAAATGTGATAATGAAAAAACAATTCCCAGATGCTCCACCAGATGAAATCATCTTGTTTGAAAGTTTATAATTATATATGTTAAATGCATCCGTCCACTTTCAAGATTAGTGATAATGATCTTACATTTTTAATAGAGCCCTTCATCCCTGGGGATTTGACGTGAGCTTACATAGGCACTCCAGGATTGCTGCAGCTACCTCTGGCTTGAGACGTGGCAGCTGTTTAATAACGCTGCATATGCTGTAAACAACACACTGTAGTACGGAATAAACAAAGGATATTTGTCAGAGGAAGGAGAAGGCTACAGAAGAGCATCCTTGAACCTTTTACTTTTCCATAAAAGAGCTCAAGGACAGAAAAAAGGATGACCTGCACCTCCAGAAGGCAGGAGAACCATGGGGACCTACAGCTACTTTATATCTGTTGGGAAGCATATGCTTCACTTGAGGCAAAGACATGAAATTGCAGCTGGCCAGACCCAACGCAAGGATCATGCTGCAGAGGAGGGCCCCCGACTTCCACTGGCTGGGCAGCAGTGCTCTGGACAGCACGATGGCTCAGCCCCGGGCGAGGTTTGGACTTGGCACATGTTCAAATTGGCTGAACACAAACCCAATGCCGTGGCCGCGATGACCACCTGACAAGAGCCCCCACCTTCTGACCATGTTGGACTTCTTTACTTCCAAAGAGAAGGACTGTGATCAGAGAAGTTACGGTAGACCAAAAGAACTAGCATTGAAGTCTTCAGGATGATTGTATGAATATCTGATCGATGTGGAGTGACCAGGGAAAAGATCAAAAGGCCCTGTCTATAAGATGTCATAAGTTAAAAGTTTATGTTATCCCATAGCAACTTGAAAGGTGGAAAGACCATACAGCTCTGGGCTCTGCAACACGACAGTGCAGACCACATGCTGCCCGCGAGCTACAAACTCTGTATATTTACCTAAAGCCCTCTTATTGATGATCTCGCCCTGCATCCACTGCTCAGGTCAGAGCTGCACCATGGCAAATCCCCATGCCCTCAATGGCCTGTGCCTCTAAATATGAGCTCCTTCCCTCATCTTTTGGGCACAGCCTCGCAGGGTCATGACAGGACAGCTCACCAAATCTAGAGCCATGCTGATGAAATGCAAGCTATGCCACTGTGGTATGAATGGAAAAGAAGGATCGGCCCCAGTCCCTCAAGAAACACTCTTCAAAATGACCTTGAACTATAATTTACAAACAAGACTGTCGTTTTCTGCTCTCAAGTATAGCCCTTGAGCTTTTCTCTCAGGTAACCAGAGATGTTGGAAGAGAAGCTATTTAACCTCTTGGTCTTTTAAATCATGAACAGTCAGCAGAAAGTAATGACACAGAGAAATGCTAGCAAGTCATTACTGGAGATACAGTATGAAGTAAAGTACAAGCGAAAGAGGAAACCTTCTGATTGATTTTAATAGGTTTTGAATTAAGCTCTTCAAATTGGAGAGCAGACCTTAAGAGATACACAGACTAGCAGACCATATTTCACCACTACAGATGTTATTACCAATTCACAACAAAAAACTCTGTAGTAAAGGCTGAATTCATGCCTGAATGCTGTGAGTGAGGTACAAAAGCAGGAGGAGGTATTGCAGTTTTTAAGTCCTGCATCCTTTACTTTATTCTTTCCTATAAAGATAAACTCAAGCCACAGAAATTGTTGAGGGGCTTTGACCTTCCTACCTGCAAATCTTCATATGCTTTCCAAAGAACTACTCCCAGAAAAACACGCTTTAACTTGCTGTTAATGCTCTGGTCTGAAGGTTTAGCATGGCATACAGCCACTCTTCCCTCATCACACAGTTTGAGGCCAAACCAATCAATAACAGGTTGTTAATGCCAATGAATTCAAACCAGCAGTTTGTTTTTAAAATGAAAAGTTACTGAAACAGAACTAAATATTGCCTAAATCAAAGTAGCTGCAGTAGCAATAAATAATTAAAGCAATAAACTGGTTCATAAACAGAGAACATAATTTAATTAATTATACCACCACATATAGAAATATCCATACTGCAGTGAGAGATGGAGCGTATGGGAAAGCAGGGAGTTAAGGTGCTTTTGCATCCACAGCCACACACAACCGGCACAATAGCAAAATGATTGTCTATATATAAAAATCAAATCCTAGCAGTAATAGAGTACTTTGAAAGAATAAGTAGCTGTTGAGAGCCAGATAACTGGCTCAAGCAGGGAGACACTGTGTACGTGACATACATTTTGCAGAGCTGAGGGAGAGATAGGAAGGACAGAGCAGGATGAGTTATTTGAGGTAAAATCTTCACAAGCTCTAGATAAGGAGCTGTGCTCATGATCTATTCCTGCCCATGCTGCCACATGCCCTTTCCCATGTTCCCCATGACCACGGAGAAATCTGTAAAGGCTTCAGTTTTCTCCCACTGCCTACAGGTAAGCAACCGGGAGCAAAATCCTGTACAGTCAGTACTGAAAATATTACGAGCAGATGGGTTTCTGCCGTGTCTTCCTGGCTCAAGCATCTCTGCATTTACACTAGATGCAGACACATGTGCAAGCTCCCGATCCCTGGCACGCTGTGCACTGGCTCCTGCACCCACAGGATTTGGGTTCGCTTGGTTTAACTGAATGGAAGAGCATACACGGTCATGAAATGATAGCTTTTTTTTTTCTGTCTGGATCTCCTATTCATAAGAAAAGCAAGCATGCATACCCATGTTCTTCTTTCATGACGCTGTATCACATGTACGCACATCTGCTTTTTCTTCAGACTAAACCAAAACCTTTAGGGATGAGTAAGATCTGTTGAAATAATGAAATACAAAAGTGAAGAGACTTTGCAGATGTTAGCTGTAGAGTATTGCCCCAGTACTATGGTATTCACAAAGCTTCCCTCTATTTTAAAAAAGTTGCTACAAAATGCCAGGGTAACATTTAGTTACCTTGGGCTATTGAAATGCTTTTTATTTGTTTTTAAGGAGGGTAAGTGCAGACCTTGCAGTCTCGTCTCTCGCTCAATGTAAAACACTGCCTTCCCCAGAGAGAGCTGTAAGAAGCTATTTCGCAGAGCTGTGTATCACAACAAGGTACAGAGGAAAGTCATTCGAGGCTGGTCCGTACCACAGAAACATCTATCAAAAATAATTCAGCACAGCTGAAGAGGAAAGTCAGACCGACTTTGACACTGGAGTTCTCCTCTAAAGATACTCCACCTCCAGCGTATTTGGTGCTATTCATTAAATACAGGGAGGGTTGTTGGAAGGGCACACAATGATGTCTAACAGACAGGAGGGTGCTGGTCCTGGAGGCACTGGCTGAGATGCTGAATTTTGTCAATTTTTTCTCTTTCTTTAAGCTTGCCCTTGCTCCAACACAGGCTCTGTAACATAAACACCACAAAGGTTGTCTCTTAAACCTGGTTCAAGCAACCACACAAACCAGGCACTTTATATAATTATTCATTGCACACAACCGCATCATTCGGTATGTTCTGCATGATCTCTCCAGCCGTCAACAAAACAGGAGACCAAGCAGCTAAAGGCCAAATTTGCAAACACAGCCAGGCACACAATTCCCACCGCTGCTGCCGGAGGGGCGAGACATGGCAGCAAGCAGCATGGGCCGTGGGGAACAAAGGCGGCTCCACGAGCAGGTCCAGCCCACAGCGACGCTGCGGGGTGATAGGAAGGAGGTCATGTCTTCCAGGGGACTTTGAGGCAGACATACACGTTTCCCACACAGAAGTGAGGCTGGTAATGCCCTGCGGACCAGAGCACAGAGCAATCTTTCAGCACTGAAGGGACGCCAACACCTGCCATGGCACACCAATGCTGAAATGCCCTGGGCTTCCCTGTAGATTTGCTCTGACGAGTGCACCTAAGGATGTCAAGCTTTTTTCTTCTGCAATAGTCAGAGTTCTTAAACAGGAAAACCACCTGCTCTGAATATGCACATAGGAGAAACAGTGGAAAGCACCGATAAGCACCAGCAGCTGCCCAGTAAATAACTTTTGCAGAGAGCAAATCCATTTCCTAGGCTTCTGGCCTCCTGCAGTCACTGCCTCACCTCCACGAATGACTGATTCAATCAAGATTTAGATCAGCAAACCAGACTAGACCTGGGGCTTTTTTCTTTCAAAGCATTTGGTTCTCTTTTGTTCCACTCAATCCCCCCCTCTCACCCTTTCTAATTGCCACAGGACAGAAATTGTATCTTCCTGACCCTCCTGCACCTCCTGTCAGGTCTCCCTCCCCAGCAGCCTTTTCATTCTGCTGCTGCTCCTCTTTCACAAGTGATCCTGTTCAACTTCCCTTTGGCCAATTAATTTACTTCCCGAGAAGGGAGCCTTAAAGCTCTTTCTTAAGAGACCAGAAGAATCACTTACTCTGCCCATCCGCATGTGATGCAATATTGCAGTGCAAGCCCAGCGCTTTTGAAGGGTCAGGCTCTGCAGAAGACAAAGTGCACTGAGGGCAGACCCCGCAAGCAGAGACCTCTCTGCCCCAGCTGGGGTCAGACCCAACCTCCACCCCAGCCACCACCAGCCCCAACACCCTCCAGCACCGTTGACAGGTACAATACAAGGCCAGAAATAAACAGCCTCAGTTTTTCATTTTAATTAGGTTCCCAAAGACCTAATGTCTCCATGTAGTTTTACATTTAATATCTGAGAGTATCAGGCATGCTTCAGTCTATAAATGGAGGAACTGTGCCAGGGAGAGGAGCTCTGCTGGGTGAAGGATGAGAGGAGCAGAGCAAATGGTTGCCCTCACCTGGTCCCCCAGGTCCAGAGCTCCCCGCAGGGCAGGGAACCCCTCTAGGCAAGCCCCCATCCCTCCACATGCGTTTCCTTCTGCACGTCCATCAGTGGGGCACAACAGGCTTGGCGAGAGCCTGCCCAGCCCCTCCCGTTCCAGTAACTTAAATGAGAGACGTGTCCTGCAGATATCCCAAGTGATGCTGCTGAGGAACATTCAAACCCCACACATCAACGCCAGGCAAGTTCTGACCCAACTGCTGTGGTGGCCCCCAGCCCATCAATAATTTTAGCAGCTTGGTGTAGCTGCCTCGATGTGCCACTGACCCACTCGGTGTCACTTGGGTAGAATGCTGCTGCTTCCAGAACAAAGTACAACGCTGGCACACACACAGAGTTTCTTTCACAGCTTTATTTTAAAGATACCAAAATACTTCAACCACCCCACGCAATGTTTCTAAGTTTACTTAGTGTTATCCCCATTTCACACATGAGAAAGGTTACTTGCTGTGATTAAGATAATACAGTAGCTTTTAGGGTAAAAAAAACCTATAGTCAATAAAATTCAATTTAAAACACTGAAATCCATCTGAGAACATGTATATAATCAACATAAAGATATGAGAAATTCCTGTTATTTTCAAAATTGTGTGAATAGGAGTTAAATTATTTCTGAATCGGAGGCGCTACGCTACAGGTATTAGGCTCATAACAGCCAAGATACATTTTAGGGGCTCCAAACCCATTAGGACCAAACGATAGAGTTCGCCTATCGGTTACAGCCTGACTTGCCAAAGTAAAGCAACTTATCGATGACATAACTGACACAAATCCAGTAAATCCATACCTCCAGCACAAGTAGCGCCGATACAGGACGAAGCATCAGAGCACCAGCATCCCGGAGGAGCCAGCACCTCCTTGCTGCTGTTTCCAAAGCAGTGCCTGTTTTTCCCCTTACAACTTGTACTGGATCAATTGGCATTACTTTCCTTTTAAACTTGCCTCACTGAAATCATGACAAAGGCACAAAATAGCAACCAAATGAGGTTTGCACACCAAATCACTCAGACTAATATAGCTCGAGGAATCAATAGGAGTATTTTTAACCAGCCTCATAAATTTCTTCTTTGCTTCTGCTACTGGAAGTACCAGAATAGATGGAGCCTCTCAGGCACCAACACAGTCTAATTCATGGTATTTTGGTTTGCTTCTGCAAAAGCTTTAGAAAGACATGACATGCCAGGGACAGGGTCACAGCTTGCAGCCTTCAGTGTATCGGCCACTTTGCTGTGCTCCTATCTTAAAAACAAAATACAAACAGAAGCAAGAAATGGTAGCAGAAGCTCCTTCCTGTGCATTTTCCTCCTTCAGGGGATGGACTAAAAACATACTACAGATTAGTCCCACCTGGAGAGAAGAGCTTTCTTCCCATCAAGTAAAAAGAAACACTCATTTTTTAGACAAGTAATTACAATTACACAAATAATTGTGGGACTGCAACTCTCACTAATAACCAGCCTGTCTCCCTCGGAGGCTCACATCTTTCTTGCAAACTAAGTGACCCCAATTACAGGTGAAAATACCAAAAGCTATACTCCCGTTTTGGAGAATATTCTGCTACTTAAGCTTCTTGCCTTTTTTCTTAGTATACGCACACAATTTTAATTATTTGGAGCTCATCGAAGTCAATAGGGTTGGATCAGCAACGACGACAGACTGCAGCAACCAGCTAAACCCTAACCAAGACCTAAAGGATTCGCTACCACTCTGTAAGCGAAGGGCGCGTCATGACTATCAGATTACATGAGACTGATATTTGTGCTGGTATTATGTAGTTAAATATTATTATAATTAGTTTTAAGTTGATTTTATCTCAGAAATTATACCAGCTTTGATGATGTTCGCACTCCAGTGAATCGTGTTTTCATGTGTTTTTTCCTATCAGAGGATGCAGATGAAGAAAATCTTAGAGAAAAAGTACCCAAGAGCATGGCTGAAGAAGTCATTATTACTTTTGAACTTCTATCAGAATTAATTCCAATTAAATCCTGAATGAGGTCTCAGGACAAGAAACAAGTAAGAATTGCAGCTACAACACTTGCACTTGGTGCCAGCTGGCAGCGGGGGACAGCCTGGCTGCGGAAAATTGCTGGGATCCGCAATTGCAGTGTCACCCCTGGCAAACATATTCTGGCTTGACTATCTGCTCCGTGAATTTTTCTTTCTAACAGCTTAACTCTCAGATGAGATCTAACCCTGGGCAAAATAATACCCCAGGCAGCTAATGCAGAGACTGTGCTACACACTAGCTGCTCAGCTGCAGCACCCACGCGTGGAGCAGTCCTGCTTCGTGCAACAGCGAGAAATCAGCAGCACTTACTGCTCCCAACACCACACATCACCCATGGACAGACGCAAACCCTGGCCCCACGCTCTAGAGGACGGTATGAACTTATTGCTTGACCCTAAAGGACACTCACAGCAGGGTGTCCCTGTCTACGCCACAGCAGAAAGAAAATTCCAAAATAGGAAGTCTAAATTCTAAAATATAAAGAAAATAAAATAGGAAGTAGAAATATGCCAGTCTGATTCTCCTGATGTCCCACCATTACAGTGTACCCCCAAAGCCTTCAGTACCAGATCACCTTTATCTGAAGTCCTACCATCAGTCAGCGTCATGTTAAACACTCTCCATCAAAATTATCAATATTTTTTCATGCAAATAGATTAAAAAAAAACAAACCCAGACAGACAAGGAGATAAGGATGGGAGACCTGAAAGGCATTTTAATCATAATAGCTGGCAAACACACATAATTAGATTTTGATAACAAGTAAAAAGACTCTGTTTACTGACACAACTAGTGTCTGCACTGCAGTCTAGTGTCTACACCTAGTAACTAAAATCAGTTAATACCGTTCAAGAACAACAGGAAGGAATCCATTATCTGATGGTTGCCGTAATGTTCTAGACCTGAGAAACAGCTCCTGTGCTCAAGAGCTTCCCTGCCTTCCTTCTATTTCACTTGGCCTAATAAAAGATATTACTTCTCCCAACAAACCTTGACTTTCATATTCTAGTGCCTGATAAACAACCAGCACAGAAAACACAGATTTATGTCTGAATTTAAAAAAGAAAGTTTGTCTGTTCTCTCCAAGGACTAACTGAATCTTGTTAAACGAAACCTAACACTTTGTCTTTAGAGAACCTTGCTAGTAGCTCATGGGTATATTCCTGGAAACCTCAGATCTTCTTTTTGCCATATGGCATGCCTGAAGGGAAAACGGTGGTGGCACCAGCAATCTTTCCAGTAGTTAAAAAGAAAAAGAACACAGGTGGTATTTGTAGAAAACAACACATCTGTTTTTACAGCAGCATGTGTTAGCATCAAATAACGAGGAATTTGTTTCACTATAGACCTAGACAATGTTTAGCTTCATCTCTGTTCATGAAGAAGCAAAATCTGAACTCATCCCTTCTCACCAGAAATTAATAATAATTAAAAAAACCCACAAACTTTGCTGTATTTAATCACAGAACAGTTTGGGTTGGAAGGGACTTTAACGATCACGTAGTTCCAACCCCGCTGCCATGGGCAGGGACACTTTCCACTAGACCAGGTTGCTCGAAGCCCTGTCCAACCTGGCCTTGAACACTGCCAGGGATGGGGCATCCACAGCTTCTTTGAGCAACCTGTTGCCGTGCCTCACCACCCTCAGGGTGAAGAAGTCAGCACAAGTGCCAGTTTTAATAACTATTAGCTCTATTAGTTCACCTTATTCTTGCTTGTATGGACTTTAGCTGTAAGTAAAGCTACTGGTTACCTCTTTACATGTTGCAGATGGGATTTTGCATAGGTGAGCTAAAAACATCTAGTCTGGGGTTGGTTTTTTGCTTGTTTGCTTGTTTTTTCAATTGCAAACTCAACAGAGCAGTTCTGACCAAGTACCCTCAACTACTTAAAGATCTAAAGCCCTTGGAGCCACTGAGGACGCAGAGTCCCTTCCCCTTGCCCTGGCAGTGACCAGCCAGCACGGGTCAGCAGGGCTTCAGGAGAGCTCTCGGGGACCCATCACCCCCTCCTCTGAGCCCTTCCCAAAAGAGCAGATGTGCAGACAAAAGCTCTGTCTCCAAAGCTGCGGGGGAGAATTTTAAGCTAGCAAAGGAGTGTGTGTTTGTGCTAAGAAAAAGATTTAATGTCTAAATTAAATAAGTGCACTATGCTTAGCTCCCACTGACAGAGTGGCTGGGTATTAATGGCACTCCCGCTAGAGCTGCCTCTCTCCAGAGAGCGCCATTAGTATCAGCCGCGTCCTGATCAGCACATCAGCAAAGGGGACACGCACGCACAGAGCCATGCTCCCCGCTCCGCTCTCTCTTCCCTGCTTCCAGTTAGCTTCCTTAAAGGAATTGTATTGCTGTTTTGACAGAAATCCTGTTGTCCCATAGAAATACCACTGAAAGAATGAACAGGTTTGGTTCAAGGAAGGTCTGCAAATTATTGCTACAAAGCCACGAAAGTAAAATGGAAACTCCACCATTAGAGTACAGAGTCAATATTAGTTTCTCCATGCAAAGGAAAATAAATTGGATACTTTTAATGATGTTCATCATGTTCCTATTGTTAAATGAACACAATAAAATGTGTTGCGGTTATGTCATTCCCACTATTAATTGCTGTGGTATCTGAAACTGAAAATAACCCTTCAGGTTTGCCAAAGAGAAAAAAAGACATGGCAAAAGTCCATGTTTGTGCACAGGCATTCGGCAAGGCCAGCAGTGCTGTTCTCGTGACAAGACCAGCCTCTCACCCTCCACTGAACAAACATCATCTTGTGAAATAATCACATTAGAGCTTCTGCCTGATGGAAAGGCAGAGAGGTGAAAGAAAATACAGAGGGCTGTAATTATTATTTCTGTTTTAAAATACTAGAAGGTGCTCAGTTAAAGATGTCTGAAAGATGATGGGGTCATCTAATCAGAGGGAATACAGCTCAGCTATAATAAACAAGCCCTGATGAACACAATTCCTTTGAAGGGAGAATTGCAATGCCTGATGCACAGATCAGCAAGGATTTGTTCCGGTGATGTTATTTATATTGGGTGAACATTAAGAGGTGGTAAAGAGTCATTTTCAGCATTGTCTCACATCTGAACAGATATCTTTCTGAAGTTCACTCAAAGCCTGATTACTTCACCACCATCTCCACACTTCCCAGAGATGCGTTAGGGCATTCCAGCAGTAATTGCAAACTCCATGACTTACCAAAAATGCTCATGTAGCGATGCCTCTAATCCAGCTGACCTGTTTTGAACACATTTAGAGATGTTGTCCAAACGTGAACCTCCTAATGTGTGAAGCATTTATTATATCTCCAAAAGGAAAAGAGAGCTTTCTGCTGTCTCTGCTCCTTTACTGCTACCTCCATGTGAGATTTCCCTCTAATTAGGGTATCTCATAGTACTGAGGAACAGTCAGGGCTTCCAGGATAATTTAATGTACTTGTAAGGGCTTTGACTTATTTCCCATGCTGTGCCTTACAATAAGGAGTTACTCCTTATAGGTTTTGAGACCAACAGACCACTGTAAGCTGTGACAGTCCTATATCCAGTACACATTTTGCAGCCCAGGATACACACTTCACCCTGTCACGATGACAGAACCACCTTGTTTTTACAAGAATGGCATGAGCCTTCTGTCCAACTTTTCTGTGGTTCTGGCTGCGGTGCATCACTCCAACTCCCAGCATCAGGAACTCAGCACACTGGTCCAGCCACCCTGAGGAGCACATAACAGAGCAGAGGCAAGGCCGTGAGCTCTCCCATCAGACAGACCCGCTCACAGGCTCATCCATTAATTTAGCTCCGTTATTGGCTGCTGCAGAGGTTCACTGTTTAAAGCATTGTTATATAGTTAGGAGAATACTATTCTTCCTTTATTAGGGTTTTCTATGGGTCATATAATTATTTTGTTGTTGAGCAGTGTTGAGACGTAGCCCAGATCCTGACTTCTGCACGCTACGCAAGTCCCATCAGCATCTCGGGGTGCAGAAGCAGTCACCTCGCACGCTCAGTGGTACATCTGCTCCAATTGCAACAACCCTCTGTTTTCACGAACTGTTGTTTTTCCACACAAATGTCTCTGGCAATGGATCATCCCTCGTTGACACGGGTGCCAACAGAGTTGGACGTGTTGGTAACAGCTGAAAAGCTGCATAGGGCCGCTTCCAATTTCTGGCTTCACTGACTCTATTCCCAGGGAATAAGGTTTGCCACAATGTTGATTCTGCTAAAAGCGGTTGATGAACTTCTGTATTTAATGGGAAATAATAGTTAAAACCTAAATATGACTATTATATAACTTGAGGAAAACTAGTAATTTTGGAAAAAATTTAGGAAATTTTGGGAAAAGAAAAAATACATGGAAAACAGGGAACTCAGAAAGGATAATTTAAAAATCTAACTTAAGTAACAGAGGGAAGTTATTCTTTAAAACACTGAAATATGAAAAGTAAGGAAAAAAATTCCTATTATAGGCAATTCACATAATAGAATTTCAATGGGAGAAGCAAAACAAATAGAAAAAGGGGCACTGGATGCCATTGTCACCTGCTCTGCAGATGCAATGAGAAACTAAATTGAAATCTTATAAGAAATGACATTTTGAAAAACACGTCACTTTTTTTCCTTGTACTTTTTATTTTCCAAGCAAGAGCATAACTTTATGCTATTATCTGCTGGCTGCACAAGGTGGATTTCAGCTGTGGCCTTTCCACCAACTCTTGCACACAACAAACCACAGGAACAGACACTTGTTGATAACCTCGACAGAGCTGGACCAATATGCTGAACAAATTTAAAAGCCAGAATCCAGCTTATTCCTCTGGAAGCAATAGGCTTTCAAGTCTGTAGGTCCACAACCACTTTTCACACATACTGATTTCATTCTGGTAAAACATGTTACTAGATGAATTTTGTAATACATGTCCAATAGTTTTACATTCAATTAGAAAAAGCATTTAGGCTGAGATTCAGCCTTACTGAATGTCACATCTTTGGGGCCACTTTAGCAGAGAGAAATTACAAGTGCAGCAGAAAGAAGGCACGTTTTAATCTCACCAGATCTGAAAGAGTAAAAGGAATGACAAAAAGACTTATCACCTCTGAGGGAGAGGAAAGTATGGAAAAAAGAAGGAGATGGGGACAAGATACGAGGACCACTCTCGTGCTACTTCATAAACACACATAATGCCCATGCTTCTGGTATATGCAAAACAACAAACTTCTCTAATACTCTTCAAAAGATCTCATGAAACACAACAAGCAGCAGGGCATGGATAAATAGCTACTGCCTCGTGACAAACAAGGAAATATTTATGGAAGGCTATTAAACTTGGATTACTTATCTCAGACAGCGGAGCAGTTGCAGAGTCACCAATCAGCTCTGCTGACTAAATACGTATTTATAAACGCTTTAGCTGTTTTATTTACCCAATGGACCAAAATGGCTTATTCATTCTGTTCTGGTTTTATTTTGGTCTATCAAGTACAGTAAATGTGCAGTTAGGTGCATAATAAAAACTCCTTTAGAAAAGTAATTACATTACCTTACACACAGTAGATTTTTCTTTCCCAAACAACAAGAACAACTGGACCATTTCACAGACTCATAAGTTCTTATTAAAAAAATATACTGACGCACACTAATTACTGAGATGAAGTCTTGCTTGGAAACATAAACTCCAAAGGAAACATTTACAAACAAAGCAGAGCCCCCTGGAAAACCACTAATTTAAGCAGAGTATTTGCTAGCGCAGCAGCCAGGGACATGGCTATGGCACCAACCACCTGAACGGTTCCTTCTCCACATCCAGCAGGTTTTGGTTAGAATTGGATGTGATGGAAGAAGATAACAGGCCCACAGTAAGTACAGCAAGGACCACTGATGCTTGCCTCAGCCACTGCCCTGGGAAAATGAGGCACCTCCAGAAGACACCAGAGCCTCCTCCACCATAAACCACAACCCTCCAGCTGGGCTGATCCAGGCTGACAGCTCAACACACTGCATCTGCCACCAGTAGAGGCCATGGCCACCTGGTTATAAGTGCCTGAACTAAGAGAACACAAAGAAGGTAATTTCTGTCTTATTTTCTCTCTCATATTTGGGCAGTGAGTTGAAGCTCTGAAAATATTAACTTAATTGCTCTGCCTTATGGTTAAAGCTCAGTTCAGGAAGAAATGGCACGTTGAAACCTAATAAGTCTGTAATTGAAAATATACCGTGCTCTTACACATTAAGTAGACTAGCAGCGTGTTCAAAAATCGTGACTCAAAGACCTGATTGAGCCCATAAGTGATCCTGGACTTTGGGGTTTTTGGCTCAAAGCCCGAGTTACTTATTTTTCTCATTTCTGAGACATGCTGGATAAACTGGCTTGTTGGAGAGTATTTGCATATTACATTATACTGCCACTATCAGAAACATCTGCTGCCAGTTTTTTTATTCAACCCTTACAAAGAAGTTTATTTTACAGCTGGTCTGAAAACTCAGGGTTTCCAATGCATTTACACCTTTCAACATTGTGTGCAAGCAGCATATGCCCTCTCTATATGAGAGAGGCTTCCACATCATGCAATGCTCTGTGTAACAACAGTATTTCAGCAGAATTATGTGGCTGGACAGAAAAGTAGCATTTCATACAAACAGCAATGCACCACTCGGAACAATGGCCAACATGACTTCAAATCTCATTCTCAATTTCAGCCTGGTGGCTGCTATGGTTGCCTAAGTCAGTAAAAGCTCATTTGTCTGAAAATCTCTCCTTCTCTTAAAGACAGCTTGTCTCAGAAGACCAGTGCAAACCAGTCCTGCTTTACTGCTCTGGGTCAGCTAGAGATAAGTGCTTGGAGAGGGTGAAGATGCAGCCAAGGCAAGGTTTGTAGGACAACATGGTATCTTCCAAAAGACCGCCCAGTTTAGCTGGAAAAAGTGGAGAAGCTTGTGGAGTTAATGGGTGTTAGGGAAGTGAAAAACATTGAAGTGGTTATCTCTCAGGGAAAGACAGGTAATTTACAGGCTGTGGAACACAGAGAAATTAGAGGGAGGAATTTAAAAAAAGAGGGAGAGACTGCCCTGTAGAATAAGTCAAGTCTTCATCAAATTTGGCATTCGAGCTGGCGAGGAGGTCATCCACCTCAGGCAGAGGCTGGCAGCACCACCAGCACCACACCACAACCTGTTGGGACTGATCTCCTCCCTGAGATCACAGAGCAGGCGCTCGACATGCCATGCTGGGGGACACAGGCACAGGGCAGACACTGCCAGAAGCGCCCCGAGAGGTACAGCGCTTGGCACGTACCAGAAAAAAACCCTCTCCTTTAACTCCAGGAGATACGCTCATGTATCTTCCAAAGTTTCCAAATAACATGAATTGATTAGCAGGAAGGATTTACCCTCCAGGCTGGACGCTACATGCTTCCTGCTGCCTTCCTCAACATGGCTGCATCCTTTTTTGCATGCTTTTGACTTAAAATTCTTGCATAGCCTGAAGCCTAAAGTCTGTTCAGTAAACTCCGCCTTGCTGTCAACTGTTCCGAGAAGCTGGGTTGATGAAGTTGGCTTCGTGGCATGTATTTTGGTCATAAGCTTTAAGTCAGCAATTCATGTGTGATATAATTGGTTGTGAAAAACCCTAAACATCAAGTGATTCTAGTTTCCTAGACACAAAGTACTTCAAGAAGCCTTCTGGAGCACGCCAGCAGATAAGGCTATTGTATCTCTACAGGTCAGTGCACGGTTTTGTGGCCCTTGTAAATGAGCATCACTGAGGGACAACTCCAGCATCTTCCACAGTCCTGCAGTGGAGCTAGATGCAGTTTGCGATTTCTACATGTCTGTTTTGAAGATCTGATACTGCCATGCAGTATTCACCCATGGATACCAAATACAAGGAACACAGGCAATGGCAGCACCCTGCTTTTTTTTTCTTGGTCTTTTTTATTAACTTCCCTTGTGTGCCAAGAGATCATACATTTGACTGATCTCCAGCTGTTCCCCACATGCTCAGATTAGGAACTGGGACTTCTTTGCAGGTGGGGCAGGGCTGCGCAGGGCTGCAGCGGGCAGCACAGTGTGGCAGCCAGCCCCGGCAGCACAAGCGGCTTATTCAGCTGCCAAACCAGCACAGTTTATTCTGCTTTCAGATGGAAAGAGAGAGATGCCTTTGTGCACATCCAGCCTCAGCACTCTGCATTGAGGATGCCTATTTATGAAGTACGGTAGTATGGAATACATACATGTATTATTTTGCATCTCCCTGTAAATCCTCACAAAGTCTTAAGTTTTCTGGCTTACTTCTATTTTCTCCCTCTCCCCAACCCAGGGAACTGAAGTCTGGCCACTTCCCAAGCTTGCCTACAAGCTCCTTCCTCTGACCTGCTGCTGGTAACAGCTGCCTGGTTTCTGCTGCTCAAGAAGTTTTTGCTTCAGCTCCTTCAGGTCCATCAATCTGCTGCTCTAGCAAAGCCACATACTATTATACTTACTTACTAAACATTCATGCCCATTCTGCCACAAACAGAATTCATTCCTCCTCCTGCCCCAAAGTACTTAACTACAGAAACTGATGTATCAATTTACAAGAGCTTTAAGCCTGCAAAACCCTTCTGCTTCCAGCAATGTGAAAGCTGGGCATGCAATGGGTTTCCTATGTCTGCTGGCAAAGCTGAGCTAAACCCTGGCTGTGTTCACATGTTCAGAAGTAATCCATCTGAACGAACAAACAGTCATTTGAAAGCCAAACATGACCACTAGAACCAGCACTGTTTGGTTTAGAAAACAGCTCAGAAACTCCCTGGCTGAGCTGCAATTTACTGCGCAGTGTTTGCATACACGTGTGTGCAATACCAACAGCTATAGTTAAGACTATCTAAGAGTATCCATATTGCTGTTTAATTTACTACTGTGTTTAACACTGGCTAATGAGTTGATTATTTGGGGTTCTTCCCCCTCCGCATGGTTTTACTCCCTCTCTTGGCTCTTGTCACTTAGAACCACAAAATATGTCACATTATAATTAAACACCATTGCTGATCAATATGTGGGAGTGAACCATTTTGCCCCTTCCCCATTTTAGGTTAGCCTGGCTCTAAAATAAAATCCAAGTTAAAAAATGCCTTGGGCAGCTCCTTGAAAATATTTTTACCTTCATTATTTCTACCTAATCCCCCTGCCAACATTGCAAAACTCGGCATCCCCACTGCATCATGTATTTGAAGAATAATGTTCAAGTGGGATGAGGTACAAAAAATGCTGAGGGACTGCAGTTTCTCAAACTCAGAAAAACAGGAGCTAACCATCAGATTAATACTCTGACCCAAATATCCTTCCCCAGGTAACACATTGCCATTCACTGACAACATATGCCCTTAAATGCCAGAGATAATAAAAGAGATAGTAAAAAATTTCTATGAAAACAAAGCAGCTGAGATGGACAGAGACATGAACCTTTGCTTTAAGTAAAGGCCGAGTAATTGTTAAAAATCAGTGTAACGAACATGGAAATTATTCCTACCTGTGATCCTACAAAACAGGTATTTTTAATGCATAACCTGTCCTCTGAACTTGAGGCATATCCTGAAGGTAAAGCTGGTGTGTTTCTGAACACTCCGACCCTGTATATACATAGCATATACATACAGACAGGTATATCTGGCATAGTATCATATAATCCGGATGTCACTGGGATAACCAGGCAACCAAGATCCTGGGAGCAGAGCTGCTTCTAAAGAGCAATACAGCCACAGCTACTGATTTTGGCGAGTTTTGACTAGGTCATAGGGAACAAAACCCCATTTCTTGGACTCTAACAATAGGAAAAGAACAACAGGATGGGAAATTAATAGGTGATTTACTACAAAAGTAATTACCGCTGATCACTTCATTTTATTCATGAAGGGTTTGAGTAGAGAAACTTGCCATTCCTGCCAAGTTTGGAGAGCCTTTCATCTTCCATGGGTAGGTGGAAATTTGAAATGTGCAAGAAGAAAGGATGAAGTGCATAGAATTTCTAAAGGGCATTACTGTTTTATAACCACGAGTCAGTTTTTCATCTAGGGCATAAGAATTGATGTCAAGTGGCAAGTAATATTTCTTAAGCAGTTGGCTAATTGATGCAGCCCCAGAGATTTTAAATAAAACCATGGCAACTTCGGAAAGCTCAGGGTGTGCTCTATTCTATTGCTCCTCACTGTGATTAGGAAACACGCTGTAACAATGAGGATTGTGTATCCTTAATAAATAGCTATAAATACAAACAGGACATCCACAATACAGAGCTTGTAAATACTTCAGAGAGGATTCAGCCTTTTAGTTCCAAATATAGTTAAAGTTCATATCTTCATGGTAGTGTGATGTCATCTGTCTGAATAAATCTGGAGTTGCATCTCATTTAATAAGATTATATGGACAAACAGAGTGGAAGCAATCTGCTTCAACATTTCTTGGCTGAATGGTTTCAAAAGCATCTTTTGACACCAATTAGTTGAATGGATGATTGCAAGCAACATAAAAACAAAAGTTTTAAGTGCTTGGGGCTAGATCCTCAGCTAGTAAAGAGCAAAGGTGGTCCATTAAATTCAGCATGGCTTTGCTCATTTGTATCTACCAAAGATCTGCCTCTTAATGTGACTATACATATGCTTCGGTGTAGAGTTGCACTCAGCAGACAATTTATTCTAGTCCGGAGTATCCTTTAGCCCCACAGTGCCGACAGGAGTAGCAGCATTTGTCAGCTCCAGAAGTTGCAGAATTAGTTCTTGCGTTCTTGCAACTAAAACAGCTGGGAAAACCACTGGAGGCCCTGTTCTGCTAGACATAGGGACTTTGATGGAGGTGAATGTATATGGCTTTTACATACATAAATTGTGTCTAATTTACAGCAACAGGTAAGTATCACACATTCATCTACACTCATTACACAGTGAAAACTCACCAACCTTTAAAATTAAGCCCTGCCACTGTCAAGCCAAATGCTTACAGGTGCTGCCTTCAGAGCTTGGTACAGTACTACTTCCAGTTTACCATAAACCCTTCAGCCTTCCAATTTTCTGTTGCATGCTATTCTCCATACTCTTCACTAAATGCCTGTTGTGTCCACCTGATCTGCACAAACTGCTGCTCCTTCTGGCTCCCTACTCCTGTTTTGCTCTTCCCCATCTGCTCTCCTGCACTATTTCACTGTCCTGGGCAGCTGATATAAGTGTGCTGTTATTAACATTTTTGCTCAGTTTCCCCTTCCTGTGAACTAAGGGCAGGTAGTACATAGGAACCAGCAACAATGCTAACACCTGAAATCATATATAAACATATGGAGTAAATAATGGAAAAGTATTTACATAGAAATGGGAAAAGAGAGAAGACTGAATAACTGAAAAAAGGTCTGCCTGCTCTAACTAGCCCCGTGAATTTAGTTTAAAAGAGCAATATAAAGAGATGGTATTCAAATCCTGTGCTTGTTTACCACATGCTGGGTTTTCCTGAGTTTGTGGTTTTGTTGGTTTGTATTTTTTTTAAGCTAGCAACACAAAATCTGGCACCTCACACCATATTCTGCTTTCCATTACATGAGCATAATGCAGATGGAAACTGCAGTGGGTTGTATATGTGACCCACTGAGAGCAAAACTGAATTTAGGAAGGTATTCTTGTAGCTTCTATTCAACTACCAGAATAAGTTTTTTGGGGTTCAAAGATCATTTTTAGACAAAAAGGGTAATATTTGAACACCAGTTAGGCATCCCTGGAACAAAATGGATCTACAGCCATTTCTATTTAAAATCAGAAGGAAATCAGTCTTCATACATCACAGTGGAAGATGGCTGCCAGCTGCAGTCAGGGAAGTATCTCCCCTCCGTACCACAGCAATTAAAAGATCATGTAATTATAGTTGATCTACCGCCCACAGAAGTCAAAGGAAAGCCATTCATCGACTGTAATGGGCTTTGGAGCAGCTTCAAAATTTCTCCAGCATATGTAGTCCTGACACTTTTGAAACCAAAAGCCTCCCAGTTTAACTACGCTCATCCACAGCTAAAAAAGGAAGAAAGTGTTTTCACATCTCTTTCTTTCATCTAATATAAACACAACCCAGCACAACTGACCATCAACTGTCTATTAAATGGACTATTTGTGAAACGAAATAAGTATGGCGAGTCAGTATTTACCCGTGGACCATTTGACGACAATCAAGGCTTTGTTTCCTTTGAAAGAAAGGGTCTGCTTTCAATCTAAAGGACTCAAGCCTTTTGTCCAAAAAAAAAAAAGGAAGAAAAATTCTGAAAAGTCTAAGGCAGGATTGCCCCTCCTTTCACCAAAAGCTCTTTTTTAATTATCCCGATACATCCATGAGCATGGGATAATAAAAGCAGGCACAAAGCAAGTTCGCTGCAGCTCTCACCTTTGTGGTGGTTTCTATTAGATATTTTTAAGTTTCAAAGTTTTTCAGCTTTTCAACAGAAAGCCAAATCTTCCACCAAGGGAAAGCAACAAGCATAACCCTCCACAACCTCAAACATTCTCCAATCATCTAATTTCCTCAGGTAAAAACCATCCATTAAAATTACCAATTTAGGGAAAAAAGGCCTGAGTCTTAAAATCAGATCATACCGCATCACAAAATTTATGACAAAAACTTTCATGTGCGTAACAACCATTTCAACCCTCCTGTTATTTTTTTTCCTAGCACTGAGTGGTATCTGCTCTGCACACATTTTAATACTGAACAGGTTTCTGAAGGAAGCTTTTGTTGAATTATTTTATGGGCACTATTGAGGACTAACTCCAGAGAGGAAGATACTTAATCATTGCTGAAAATCCCCAGGTAGCTCTGCAAATCCACAGGCTTTTGTGACCAAGATGTATTTACTGTGTTTGTTAGCGTTTTCTTCTTGACTTCTGAGGAGTTTGCAGTTCTTCAGACATACTTGATTATTCACAGATTGCATTGCTGGGCATAAGCCCAATTTATCTATAGACCTTAACTCCCCAGTAACCATCCTCTTCTCTCCACTCCATCCGTGGATCTAAGAAGCCTTCTGACAGAGAAGTTCATTATATTCAATTCCTTTCTGAAAAAAGGTATGGTTTCACCCCTCCAAATGGAAGTCAAGTCTGAGCCATCCTGTGAAGGCACTGAGAAATCAGCAAAACTGAGCCTGGAAATTTGGTGTCTAGAGGCATTCATCTCAAAATCCAGTTACTGCTCTGAAGTAACATTTTCCAAGCACCCACATGATTTATAAACTCAGTCCTGCTTTCAAAAACTGCTGGATTTAAGTTCTTGTAGGTGTTGGTTGCTTTCATTGGGAAGTAAACTTTGGAGACCTAAATCATATTTGATCTAGGGGTATTTCCACAAAATTTTATTCATTACATCCATTTTCACGAGACTGGATTCAGTCTCCGTGTCTACAATGAACTGCACCACACTCTATAGCTAAAGCATGACTGAAATGTCTCCACATCCAGGATGCCAAGATGCTCTTCTGCATCTCAAAGCAACCTTGAACCATTCAAGAGCCCTCCTCAGTCTGACATCAAGGGAAGTCCAATAAAAGTGGATTTCTTCATGAAGAGTGGCAGAAGTTTGACCAAACACACACATATGCTGGAAACCAGAGCTAAACATATTTAACCTTTAGCAACAGCCATATCTTTTAATTTAATTTATTCAGACTCTCTGCTGCCTCAGGCTCACAATAAAAAAACCAACCCTCCCAAAAAACCACAAACACAACATACAAACAAAACCAACCACAAAATACCCAGAAGGAGATTATTTGCCCAGATGAAAAGTTACCCTTGGACCTGACCTTTTTCATTTATGCAGTAAAACAGTGGTAGTTACAAACTCTCCCCAATATACAGGATGCCTGAAGCAATTAAAGAAGCTGCTGGAACAAAACAGGGGAGTGCATTAATCTGTTGAACGGAGAGTGCCACCCGCTTCACGTTATAGCGAGACAGATGAGGCAAGCAACTGCCTGATCCGGAAAACATCTGCTAAACAAAATCAAAATTAATGATAACCAGAATGAGCTCTTTGATGGCTGATTCTCACCCAGCTGCCAGGAACCATCAAAGAGCCACTCACGGCAGCAGCCAATTAGTTACTAACACAAACGAGTTTACAGGAGCAGGATCTGAGCTCAGGGCACCAGCATGACTCACATTTAACACTGCTGCACCTTTGGGTCGATTTTCAGTGTGCTGATGCATGGAAAACCTTGTCTGGACTTTTTTTGCCCTGAAATGCTCCAGGGTCAGAGTTTCGATACTCTGCCAGCACCCAACAAACCTTGACTTGCATCCCCAATACCATCAAGCAGTTCTGTGCTGAAAAAGCAACTTTTCATTAAAAAAACACACCACTACAATTTGCAACACTAAACTGCCAGGCAAGCATTAGGAGGCAGTCTCTTTGAAATCCCACAGCAGTACACTCTTTCAAGTGTGTAAACTCACGTTTGTTTTAAAAAGTTACTGCAAGAGTATTCAACACCAACACATACATCGAAAGAAAACTGTAGTTTTTCCTACCTTTTCTTCTTGTAACTTCAAACCTTCTGGAGTCCTATAAGGAAAAAGAGAATTTTTTGTGGGTGTTTTTTTTTTAAATACAAGACTTGTTCAAAGGCAGCATGACCAGAAGCCCCTAAAAACATTAATCATTGTCCCAGAGAAGCACCTATGAAGCTCTACACAATAACTGAGGAGTAATTACAAGCGTACATTTCAGTTTGTCCACAGATATTAATGGATCAATACATCACCTAAACGGATTCATCATTCTCTGATAAGTTACATGGTAGAGCACAGTATCTTTCTTTACAATGGATTTCCCCCCCCCATAGATGTTAAAAGGGAGCTGCTAGGAGGGTTATTACTGCTATACCAAGGATTTAGGGTTGAGGAGGGAGGAGCCATTACAGACATTTTTAGCAGAGACTTGTTCAAATACCTGGATAATTTCAAAGCATTTGGTCTACTCGTGCTTAGAGCTGAGGGCTCACTTCCATCTTTGCACACTGACATCATTTGCCCTATTTCTTGCAAAGCATCACTACCATCTCTAATAAAGAAACTTCTTTTAAAAAGACACTGCATAAAGTCTCAAAGGGTATTGCATTCCCAGACAACACTATCTACTTATACTAATGGTGAGACTCCAGAGGAATAAATATTTAATTCCAAGCAGTAACATTATTTATGTGTTAATTACAAATACTTACAATTCCCATCATTCGAGTTACTTCTTGCAACCAGTATTAAAAATAGTGGAATTCTGGAGGACTCTAAAAGACCATCTTGCCTGGAGTCACGTCGACCTGGACAACCATCACTGATGGGTGATGCAGGATTAACCCCACTGAGTGCAAACTGAAACCTGGAAGACCCCAAAGTGCCATCAGGGCCCAGCACCATCTCCACCATGGTACCCCCCACCGCACAGACACAGGGAAGAGGAGCAAGCTCTCCAGACGCCTGCCAAAAGCTCATAAGGCAGGTTTTTACTCTTGTGGATGTGCCTTGTTTAACCTCATTTCATCCCCTTAGTGCTCACTGTTCTCAGATGTTTGTTTATCAGAGAATGAAATAACAAAAAGGTTGGTTTCTCTCCTCCTTTTGATAGGAAACTAACACATGGCCTCCCCAGACATCTGAGCTTTCTGTCCCACATGAAGCTTATGAAGATTTTATTGTATTTTTTCACTTTTTTTTTTAAAAAAGCACCTCCCTGCAGACCACATTTAGACAAAGGAAAGTAAAGTATAGTGCCAAGCATCTAATGAAATATATCCACAGTCCCCTTCTGCGGTATGGAGCACCCTGCCACAGGGTAATTGAAAATACAGAAAGCTGCCACTGGAGCACACAATGAAAAATACAGAGCTTTTCAAAGAGGATAGAAATAAACAAAAGAAAAAAATCAGCTTATGGAAGGAACAGCAGTATCTGCTCAGCTAACTCCTGAAGGCCTTACCTCCCTCACCTGCAAACATCAGACAGCATCAGATAACTCTGAATGAGGTGTTTTAGTCAAGGATGGAATATTACCCACACCTCATGCTAAGCTATTCGTTCACTGCCTACAGAAATGCTCCTTTCTACCTCCTGCCCCTCTCCAGCGCACAGCAAGGCCCAGCTCCGGGCAGGGCCCTCCCCAACCCAGGGGACCACATCACACCACACATTTCCTGGCCCAGCTCTGCTCAAACATGGTGACAATTTATACTTTGTCCATTATCACCAGTTCTCTATGCAGGAGATGCTGCTTCTCTCCTACAAGTGACCAGCAAGCTCTTTTTCTTGAAAACAAAACTTTCACCAAAACCACGGAGGATCAGAACAGCAGAAATGGTCTCCTTGGCACCCTCCAAGTCAACTGAGGGGGATAAACAAAAAATGGGTATTTGCTTATACGAATACTAAGTCATTATTCCCCACAGGATGCTACCTCAGTGATCTTGAGAAATATGTAAAATGGCATTCAGGATTAGTACAGACTTCAAAGCATTTATCCTCTTTAGGCAACCAAGCTCTGAGCTGCGTAGACAGTTATACTCCAGGGACCTCTCAGAGCTTTTCAAAATATTAGTTTGAGAGGTGGGGCACAGGATAAAAAAAATTCAGAAACAGCCTGCTATCATTAAGCCCGTGTTCATGTAATATATGCGAAAGGGAAGAGTACTTTTAAAGTTCCCCTGGAGTCCCTCACTTCAACAAGCTGCTGGAATTCTCTGCAGTTCAAAAGCTTAGAAACACTAAAACTAATTACAACTATTACATTGATCAAAAGAAAAAAAGACAATCATACTCTATAAAAAATTCAAGTGTCAGCTCTCTTGTATTAATACCCTTTTGGTATTTCCATGAAAGGAACTGCATAGACATCGTGAAAAACAAAGAATGGTCTTCAAAGTTTCCCTTCTTTTACTCTGTTCCCCTTATAATTATAAGCTCTAATAAATGTAAACTACCCAAAAAAACAGATGCAGGATTCAGAGGAAAAGCTTCTTAGAAATGCAAAGGGAAAATGTGAGGTCAGGCTGCAAGTCAACACTTCTCATTACCTGGGAGAATATCAGCACAGGGAATACCAGACATTCCCCAAAATGTCTCTTTCCATGGAGAAAGACCAACGGCATTGAGAACACTCAACACTTCAGAAAAAATGGAAAATGGGAAAAATACCTGGCAACCATGGCAGGGCTTAAAGAGCAGCCACAAAAAGGCATCATCAGGTAGAGACACAACTGTGGCTTCTGTTCTTCTAGTGAAGTGAAACTATGGCAAGAACTCATTTTTCTTAGTTTGCCTCAGCCAAATCATTTCTCTCTTCTGTAGCACGGAAAAGAAGAAATGATGCTAATTTTTCTCCTGGAGGGCATGTTGAACATAAGACCTTTCTATTAGTGATCTAATATACCACTAAGACATTACCAGCAAGCCTGGCCGTAGGCACAGCACCGTGCTCACACTATGACTTGGGCAATCTCTTCACAAAAAGGAGTAGTCACCCTTTCTTTGAAGTGTAAGACACTGCTCTCAAGTAAAAATCACACAGAAGTTTTAATCATGTCACTAGTAGAGAACCAAACTATTTTGATAAAAATGACACTAAAGTTCTTGGATGCATTGCCCGAGGAGGAATACTCTTCTGCAGAAGCCATAAAGCAGATGGTTATAAATGAGACTTATTTCATGGGCACCATTTAATGACTGCAAATTCCTTTAACTAAAAAACTAATTTTATCAGAGCATAAATCATATGCTTTGAAGGGAAAAATTTGTTTCAGATTTCTCATTCCTTCTATCAAGCTTCTTCATGAATACCATTTAAATAGCATTTAATTAATGGAATACAACTGTTATTTGTCAAGGTTCGCTTTTAGCACCTATTTTCCTCCTTTTTAATGTTAGTTAATTGAACACAGAATAAAAGGCCCCTCTGTTCTGCATCCGAAGTGCCTAATCATTGTTATGTGGAAATCAATGTAGTATGTTTGCTCCAGTACTGCTTCTCACCAGACATGTAGCTACTGAAAAACCACACCTCCAAAAGATTAACCAACCCAGTGTCAGAGCATGAGAGCAGACACGGTGTCATCAAGTAGGATTACTAATCCTACCTGGATTAGGAGGGACAAAAATAAGATAAAAATCAGAAATACGGTTCACTACCCACTGTCACACAGCTTCACTCCCCCGTAGCTGCCGTGTGTTGCACATCAAACACCTGCATGAACCTTATGCAATTTAGCAAAGTCCTTTTCTGCTCTTCCAAAAAGGGAATGTCAGTCTTTCAGAAGACAGCATCTAGATGTCCTGCCAAGACATAATAGCCAGTTTGTGTTATAGGCTCCTGATTAATGCTGAATCATGGGCCCACAGACGAGCAGAGCGCTTCTCGAATGAAGAATCAGATTTCATTCAGAACAAACACGGGGCGGCAGGAGCAGGGGGAAGAACTTCATTGTGCAGCATTAAAATACAGCTACACGGGGGGAATACACAATACAGTACAGTGCTTGAAAGCCAACGGGCTGCAAACTGATTTACTGACAATCATTAGTGATGGATGCAAGCAGCAAAACCACTTTCAGGTTGTTTGCTATCAGTGTAAATAAAACCTTTAAACACCTCTGCATAAAAACATATCTACATTTGTCTACAAAGCATATATTGTGCACTACACAACACAGCAAAGCTCTCTTCTTCCTGTAAATCCCTGTTGCAGGGAGAACAGGCTACCTAAGCATCTGCTTTGCTGCTGCAGGAGGCCCCTCATCTTGACTCCACTAGAAAAGGGGGGGGCATCACACTGTTTGCAGGGAGCACACAGCACCTTCCTACCTCAGGCTCTGATCTCCACCAAAACACTTTTGCGGTCCAAGGTTTCCTTTCTCAAATATTGTATTTTACTTCAGTCTCCACTGAATTCGTGGGGTTTTTTGCACTCTTGGATGATGGAAGATTTGGCTTCAGCTCTCCTATGGCTGAGCAAACTCAAGTTCGCTGGCCAGCCCTATTCACCATCTTGGCGTATGCCCTTCAGGGTGCTGCTTTTCAAGGGCTTTGACAAGTGAAGCCCAGGACATGTAGAAGAACCACCGCTATACTAAGAATACCAATTTCCCTGTTAAGATCACTTTGGCTTAGCTTTATTACACCAATACTAACCAGCAGTTGACCATTTTCACATGTTAGAGCTGCGCTCAAGTAAACAGGGTGGCAGGGGTGGGCAAGGAAGGACCACGTGCATGTTCCTCTTAGATGTTTAACTACAGGCAAGACCAATGCACTGCAGGGCTAATTTCTGATTTGGAAAATAATGATCTACGAAGCCCAAGAAATTGCTGTACCAAACTGTGGTGACTTGTTTGTCATGTAGAAATCTGATTCCCGCACCTCAAGGGCAATCCCTATTAATAACATCCACATATTCTCTCCAGCCAAGGAATAAGCAGGCAGAGCAGAACAGTCAGGCGGGTGCTCTCACTGAACGAAATGATTATTGCAGCATGAGCAAGGGGAGGTCATTCAGAGACACAGCTAATCCAGGTCTGTCTGCAGGAAGCACAGTATGAAGCAGAGCTTCTCCAAAGCTCTAAAACACCCGTGGGACTGGGGACAAGATGCAGACACACAAACAAGCTGCTTTTAAAGTTCTCCTCAGCTCTAGCAAAGTGACATAGTCCAGCCTTTAGGCATGTAATATGAACAATCTACAGCAGGTTAAAAAAGTGTCATTAGGTATCTAGAATTTATAACTGCTTGATGCAAGTACAAAATCACATCAGTCGAAGCTGTTGTGCATCATTAAAAGCAATCTGCTAACCTGGATCCTACAACTATGGACCAGACATTAAGGTGTAGAGTATAATATGCAGCCTTTTAAATAAAAACATGCCAATCCACTACTAAAATTGCCTGTGGTTGGACAACAATCACAACTACGCATGCTTTGTCATACACTTGGTTGGATGTATTTGAGCAGCACATTCCTGTCCACAAGGCACTTGGACAGCCCCAGTGCTGCCCCGTGCGGCTGCAGACCAGGCTTAACAAGATGGAGCATGGGACAAGGCTCCTTGCCCTAAAATATTGCTCTGAGTGGCACGCAGAGCCTAGCACTGTTACAAGTTACAGCAGCTCCACAGAACTTTATGCTTGGTTTGTAAGGGATGTGCAATGCACATAGGCAATCTACCGACAGGTAGGGAAAAAGGACTGTTTCCTGATTTTTCTTTAACACTTGTTCTTCCTTTTGTCCCTGCGCATCCACATGTGGCCACATGCAATTTCCTGCATTCTAATTTGAAGAGAAAAGTGAGCACATTTTGCAAGGTTAGTAATTAAACAGTCACAATTAGGCTTGAAATCTGGAAAGACAGGTTCCTGTCTGCTATTTCTTCCTAGTTTTCCTTTGACTAAAACCAGAGGATAAGCGCTTATAATCCAGTCATGCACACAGGTGCATCACCAGCAGGAATCACTGAGCAATAGCTCAATGTACTATTTGAAGGTGCGGATCTTCACAGTACAATGTGTTTTTGTAGTTCTCCCTCTTTCCCAGCTTCCTCCATTTGCAGACCAGTATTTAGAGATTTGTACATGGCTGTGCATTTGCAGCCTCCGGTCCCACAAGCACGATACTTAACGTGTACCAAACAGGTACCAACTGCCCTCAAGAAGCAATTCGTAAGATAGCCTTGCAGTGTTTTCAGTCTCCTGCCCTTTAACACTGTCCTGCCCTTTAATACTGATGCAGATTTAGTCAAAAGAAGTCCCCTTCTTATGACCATAAGCAAAGGCTAACATAGGGGACTTTGCCAAAAACGATGCAGCAGATGGAAGAGGTGCAGAAGAGGAGGTTAACGCATTTCAGATCCACAAGTTGTCTGTATTGCTGGACTGTAGCATCCCTCCTACCAGAGACTTTGTGGAAGAGACTGCAGTGCTTGTGCAGGGGGATAAATCAAATTCAGCACATGCAGCTGGGCTCATGCTGGGTCTATCACTAAATTAGATATTACCTCTGCACACATCAAGTCTCCAGGGGCCTGCTCTCAGGATCAGCCTAACTGCTGTACACTTTCTAAATATACAGCTCTGACTCATTTAGCAAATTAATAAAGAACTGGCTGTTCCTATTAATAGATTATCATGCTAGGGATTTTTTTTTTCTTCCCTTCAAAGCATATTCTTCCTTATCTCAAGTGAGGGGTCAAGAGAATTACACTGACACCCAGTGCAGGGCTAGGTGAGGCACTCTGCATACGGATTGTAGCATTTGCAGTGGTTATGACTAATACGCAGCTTAGTTTGACAATCAGGATTTTCTGTTTACAACCATGAACACAGTATATTTTCAAAAAAGATGCTAATGAGGCAGAGAACATCCACTTTATTGTTTTGAGCCAGGCATGAGGAAGAAAATAAATCACGCGCTGCTGTTTAGAGAAAGCTTGCTATCAGTACAGACGCTGGCAATTTAGATTCGTCCTGTCTGGTATAAACATTGAGAGAAGCTCTGATGTCTCCGATCACACAGTATCATCTGCTCACCCATACGGTACCTAATTGAGATAATTGCTGCATCTCTGATTTTACTCACTACTATATCTGGACTTCAGATGAGAAGTACCAGGTATAGCTCCATAAATTTCCACATTGTCATAGGAAAGCACATGGGATGCCTGTTTTAGAAACCTCAGATTTGCAGATGTACCCTTCCTAATCGAAAAAAACTAAGCATTCCCCTGCTTGATGGTAGGAAGGACTTTAAGTAGAACCAACTTCCTCTAAAAGCTACTGCTACAGGCTTTTTGTTTGAAGGGAGGATATGCTACATTTGGGAAAAAAAATTACTCAATATTTAGTCTCTTAAGGTTAAGTAGCTTCTGAACAGAATATCAGAAAGCAAAACCCTCTGCCACATCATAGCCAAGATAAAAATGCCTTAGATTGTTTTCTATTTGCAAGATGTTTTACTCTCATCTTATTCTCTGCTTCAGGAATATAGTATAACACGCATTTCCCCACCTAGGTATGATCTTTCAGTTGCTCAACTGCGACATGAGAAAGACTTCCCGAAATCTGATTCCCGCAGTCAGTTTGTGCCACAGCTCAGCACAGAGCGGCACACCCCGAGCCCACGGCCCCTCCGCTCCCCAGGGGACAGCATCCAAGCACTACCTACCTCCAGCTACAGCACCGAAAGTCAAGGTACCACTTAAACTGCAGGGAGGGCATCCCTGCAGCAGCTGGGGGTCCCACTTGCCATTAGCTGGAAGGTGATAGCCCCCAGCAGTGCCGGACCACTGAGAGGTACCACACACTGCATCTTACCAGAAGTTTAAAAAAAATAAAGGAAGCAGAATTTTGGTTCTGTAAGGGGTGCATACAAGAGGGTTTCACCTTTAAGTTGTGCTGTAGATGCATCCTGACAATCCCTGACACTCTCGCTATTGAACCATAACCATCTATTAAACTAAAATTCTTCAAATTTTATGCTGTTACTCATGTATACAGTACCTGCCTTGTTCCAAGTAACCCAACATTCAAGTTTTCTAGTACTTCAAGCATCATAGCATCTCATAAGATACAGCATTTATTAAACCCTCTGGGTACCATCCCATAACATAGAGCATTTATTAAACCCTTTGGGTACACGGGAGGGGATAGGTGGGTTTGGGGATGCAGAGGAAGGACCCCAACATGTGTATCTAAATACTAGGAAAACATTCCACAGCACCTTGAACTGCAGATACTCTGATAACCAGCACCCTGGGCAAAAGCTTCTCATCTCCACAGGGACAATATACTAGTTAAGGTTTAGAATGGTCCACAAACAGCAATTACAGTTTGTTAGAGATACTACATAAACGCAGGTAGCAAAGAGTGAATTATCAGTACATAACAAAGCGATACAAAAATAAATTCAAGTCTTGTCTCCCTTTACCTTCATTAATGTTTAAAACAGGAGCAGGCTGTAGCCCAGTATAGATTTTAATTCAAATCTGAATCTTTCCTTACTTTCTCCAAACTGACTTACAGGCAGGAAGAATGCACACATGGCAGAGAATACATTACTAATAATAATTCTTAAAATACCAGGATATTAGATCTTCAACTGCATATAAAATTGGTACACTGTGCCTGTCTTATTCCAAGCTCATGCTCTGAAATTACACCTCTATTTGAATTATAAGCAAAAGCTTTTATCAAAAGCCTTTGCAGTTCTGTGCCTTACTTCCCAAAGCACTCCTGTGTCAGATTAGGAAATATGACTTTGCTGGGGGAAGGAGCACAAAATCATCCCCATGACACTCCTGCTGCTTGGAATAACCAACTGTGGTCTTCAGCTGCAGCAGTAAGTGAAACAACATTAAAGAATCTGAAGATAATTAGGAATTTTGGCAGTAATTGATACTCCTGGACAAGCACAGTTGAGGCTGTGAGCAGACTCCAGAGGGATGCTTCAGCCTGTGCAGGATGGCACTGAAGGGCTGGTATGACCCAGCTGTTTGCAGTCATTTATTACTTAGAGATTTTTAAGCAGTTCAGGTGCCATGCAAGTACTAATCAACAAGTCAAACAATGGATAGCCTATACAGCCAACACCTTCCAAATGCCAATAAGAAAGTTACAGTACCTTAAAGAAATGAGCATGTTTGCTACATTCATTAGCATAAAAATAAGTGTTGGTGTAACTACACGTAATACTGTGAGGTTGGCAATATAACTTAAGGCATAGGCCACATAAGGTAACAAACATAATGGGCAAAAATTATCAAGGAACTAAAATAATGTTGGCACAGCTGGTCTAGTTTACCTTTTAACCATGCTGTCACAGTCCAAATTCGATATACCACCGCACAGCAACAGTTGCCTTGCTCCTTCTGGGAACAGACGGTTAAGGTGCATCAGTGAGGTATGAACATCTTGCAGCACAGGGAGGGGAAAAGCAAATGTGCCAGTGCTTGAACCTGCAAGAGCCACTGGTACTCGTGTGAGTGCTCAAAGCATGACTTGCGAGCTCTGCGCTGGAGGAGCCTCCCCAGGACCACAGCTCTTCTCCCACAGGAGCGTGGGGCACTGTGCACATATTTCTGGTGTCTCATGAGACTTCTTAAACAGAAGGATGGGTGGCAAAAATAGAGCATGGCATGAAAGCCAAGTACAAACAATTAAGTATTTCTACAAAACCACAAAGCACTTCTGGTTCTGTAGCCCAGAGCAGAGTGCAGGACATGGGCCAGTCTGTACTGTAACTGTACAGGAGTTGTCAGTGACATCCAAATATTTCCTTTAACAATTCAGCACAAAGTAACTATACATGTACCACAACACAGGATTATTCTCCACTTTCACACTATCCAGCTAGGACAATATTGTTCAGGCTACCTGCCAGCAGTGCCCCAGAAAACATAATACAGAATTTAATTTCTGAGACGCAGCGCTGTGCCAACTTGTGTTTGAGGAGCTCCCTGCAGCAGATGGGAGACCCGCTCCTGGAAGAGCTCCGATGAAGACCTGCAGGACTGCTCTGCTGCACCATGGGTTGAGCAGATGAGAAACTTGCCCCAAGAACCACTGCAAACCCAGCTTGGCTTCAGCACATACAGAAAAGCAGCCTCTTGCCCAGAAAACGGGAACAAGAGAAGGCCAGCTAGCTGTCAAATCTCAATATTTAATAAGATGCTTTTGTAAAATACCCCAGTAGGTTGAAAAAAAATCAGTCAGAGCTACTAGCGTGGATTACCTCGCAGAGACTGAGTGGAAAGCCAGCAGTACTACTCCATCAGAACCTCCTGGCCAAGATCTCCTTCAAATCTGAACTCCAGGTTATTTCAGATCCAGGTTGTTCATGCCTCTTTTCTGCTACACCCATGCTGGAAACTCCCTTCAGCCACGGCCAGTGGCAATGACTCACAGAGCTACGTTTTTGAGAATTCCTTTCAAGAAAGGAGAAGTGACCCCAGATTGCAGCACCTGGTGCTTCATGGGCAACTCAAAACCCCTCTAAGCCAGCACAGAGCTGCCCATGAGACGTGGTCACCTCTAAACTGTCCACCTTTAGCACAGAATCAGCCTTGCTGAAGGCAGATGCAAAGCCTGTCCAAAAACATCACCCCAGAGCAGGTGAGCTCTATGTTTAGGTGTTTAGGCACATATCCCACTCAGTAGGATTTAGTCCCGTGAGGGTTCAGCCCTGGGAACCTACACCTTCTAGCTCCACAGAACTCCATGGGCAGCACCCAGAAGCTTCAAGAGCTTTCCTGCACCCTCACAATATAAAAGTGACAGCAATATTCTCCAATAATTAATATGGACCAGGCAAGTTGCAGCTTTTTGGTTAAATATGAACGCTGCCCTTTTTTAATTAGGTTTTCTATTTTAATTCTTTCTCCACCCATGGAATTTCAGACTGCATACGCGTTTATTAACTGTTCTAATCAGGACTAAAAATATTTCAGAAAACAAACCTCTTCTCAGGAACACCCCATAAATTTGAGAGATGGAAGGCTGAGCACCAGGAAAACACACACCACTGCTGTGTTAGAGAGTTAATTTCTCATGCAGAAGGGCTATATATTGGAGTCTATGGCCTCAAGACTTATTTTTCCTTTATAAATGCAAAGCACAACTGCAATAATTCTACCACAGACCATGAAGAAATCGATTTAGCAATCTGAACATAAATTAAGCAATGTTTTTGATTCAGTAAACTTGTTCCTATGTAGATCAGAACAAGTATTAGCGAAGGTCAGTGACCCATACCCAAGTACTTGCTTTCATAAAGTTCATAGGCACTTTAGATCAGAGCACACTTCAAATTATTTGACCTGTAAATTAACCCTTTACGCATTTTCAAAGCAATTTTAGTGAATTGCTAGGAGCTTTTTCTATTTGCGATCCAATGATTTAAACGCATGTTAATGGAATTACATATTAATCAAACCATGAATTTGGTAACTAACAAACACTTCTCATGAGTAAGGAGCTCCAAACTGAACGAAGCCCACTATCACTAGCAAAGGATTTCAGGCGATTTTTATTATTAAAAACATATAATGGCTGAAGTATTTTCTGAAAGATAAACTAAACTAAACACATTTCAAAAGGAAACAGCAGTTATCTCAATTTCACTGACCTACCGGAAAGCTACGTTCAGGGCTTCGAGACTCATCTTGGTGTTTGGTGCCACACCATGTAAACACTATTTCTTGCAGAACAAGCCTTCTGTACAGGTACTTTTTTAAAAATCTGCATTATAACCTACATCCCTTGAAGCTATTTTAACTGTATTCTTTGTACCTTAAAAATTTTTATCTTCACACCTGTTATAAATTCTGTGCAAATCTGAAAAACTGCATTTCCAGCTTAGATCCTTTGACCTCAAGCAAGATCAAGTAATTGGTACAATAACTTCATGGTTTTTAGAGGAAGATCAAATGAATTAATGTCTTTCAAGTGGTAGACTAGTTCTACAATTTACATTAAAGTAAATAATTGGATTAATTAATTCCTCAGAGTAACTTTTTCAAAAAATCAAAATTAATGTTAGTGAAGAATGAGATTTTTTTAGAATGCAAAAGCATGCAAAACATTTAATTCTTTTTAATGAAAAAGCAAAAGTGATCTGAGACAATAAAAGAACGTGTTTAACAGTGTGCCAGGGTACCACCTGAGTCTACACGGCAACAAAACAACAGTGGAGGTGCAGAGGGGAACTGTTTTTCTTCAGTTTTACAGAACAGAGGATGGATACCTCAAGGAAAAAGTGCACCCGAGACGGAACTCGGAACTGCAGAATCTCCAACTCCACCAAGATGATTTTCAAGTCCTGCCAAGCAGTGAAAGGCATCTTTTTAATTAGTTTAAACTGCTTTATTGAAATAATGCACGTAACTGTAGGTACTTGTAGATGGGATGTGACTGGGAGAAACGGGATTCTCCAAGTAGAACAAAATCCTGAAACTTAAACAAATCAAACTGCAGCATGAATCCATCAAGGGCTCATCATTAGCCTGGCACTGACTAAAGTGTCTGCCAGTACGCAAGTGTTCTAGGCAATAGCAGTTAAAAAAATACCAGTCTCCTTTTCCCTTGCCTCCCCACCATTACCCACTTTCAGGCATTAGAGCAACCATTTAGCAAACCTACGATAATCAAGAATTAATTGACTAAAATTGTTTCAGCATTCAGCATTTTCTTTTCATGAAAGTCACACTTCTAGATTTTTATGGCTTTATTTGCATGCCTCAGACTCAGACATGTGGAAATCTGAGCCTACCCACATCTGTGCTGCAAACCCAGACTGTGAGCTCTGATGCAGAAAGCCACCGTCCCTGCTGGGACAGCCTGCACCGGACACCTATCAGAACAGGGACCTGCTTAATCCACATCACTGCAAGGAAAGCCAACACTGTCACCTTCAGCACTGAACAGGTTCAGTTGCTCCTCCTCTCCCACAAGCCCCCGGACTGAACGCTGAAGAGTGCATTACCATCCTGCATCAACGCATTAGGAGTCCCACCTCCCCATCAAGCCAGGCATTAGGGGTCCTCTCCAGCTGGATCAAGATCACCGCCCCTCACTATGGCCACCATGCTCCCTTGATCACTTTCCGATTACTTCGCACTTCACAGGAGTTTGACATCAGAAAGTCAAGAGGGAAACACTCCGGGTAGTAACTATGCTGTTCTCTCAGAACCAACCACTTATGGCTCAGTTTTCCTTTTTTTTAAGCAGCAAAAGGACTTTTTTCAAGTTTCTCCTGAAGCTCCAGTGACCCAAATAAAGAGCCAAGACAAAGTTTGCTTATTAAACTTAGTTTCATTGGTCCCAGCAGCCCCAGGACAGAGCATGTAAAGATGGCATCTCCACAATGGCCAGATGCGCAATTCCACTCCCAGAACAATGGCGATATACTCAAAGTTTAAGAGCTTCTGCTTCAGTTTGTACCCAATCACTGTTTCTTCGCTGACCTCTTCAGCAGGTGTTTAATACAAATATACATGGATAAGCCCTCACTTGTTTTTTGTTTTCACAGTACAGGAGGCCTGAACACAGTACAAAAATAGAAACATAAGAGTTGTAGCTGCAACAGCAGCTGATGTACAGTACCTCTTGATGCAGCCCCCCTGCGTCCGAATACAGCCTTCTGCTCCTATCCGCGTCCATCCATCCCGTCGTGACTGACGGGAAAACCCCAAGCAATACCAGAGATAACCAAAAGCTTCTCGATTTCATCATGTCACGTCTGTTGGAAACAAGAGAATAGACATAAAACAGTCATCTTGCAACAAAACTCAGCTCAGATTCAAGAACATGGCAGAAGCTTCAGCTGACAGCACCCACCCGCACTCGGTCAGCACTGACGGAGCTTTGCAGGCTCCCACAGCACATGCAGCAAAACACCAATTTTCCCGTTTTGCGCCCATCAGTGTATTGGCAATGAATTCCCACAGTGTAGCAGTTTTGTGAAATATTTACCCCAAAACTGTCCTCCACAGGACATGCTGTTCCCACACAGCACCTGCAGAACCTGAACTCTGGGATTTCCAAATCTTACTACTGCAGCTGAGAGCAAGGCACATCAAAACACGAGATTACGGCTCTGCAGAAGCCAAAGGGTGACTTTATCCCACCTCCAGAACCCCTAGCAGCACAGGGCCACTCACAGTCAGGGACTCACACTTGTACTCTCTGCAGATCTTCAGGAAAGCCCCAGACACTTGCATTCACTTCTTTGACCACTGGAGGCTTCCAGCAACGTGACAGAAAATACCATTATTCTCCTCAGATTCAGAGGATGATGCTGCCTCGAGCAGAAACAGCCACTGCCACCCCCTTAGGCTAAGATCAGTTTGCAGGGCCAGCCAGTAAGCCGCCGCCTGACAGCTGACACCCAAAACGCAGAAGCAGTCATTCTTCCCCCAGATGAAGGC
>VZTV01002690.1:0-34026 GCA_013400875.1 Anhinga rufa
CAGCTGAAACCAGGACAGCCAGTACCCAGTTTTGTCAAAAACAAACTTGGGTCAGGGAAGAAACAGCTCAAGTTTTAAAATAAGATGAATAACCATGAAAATATTTCACGTTACTAAAAGGAGGTTTTTTTAAAAATCAAAGCTTCTCTCCTGCAATATCAGAAACAGAGGGGACTGGAAACAGAAATTCTTCATCAAGTGCCCTTGTAAACACAAGTGCCACCCATCGCCCACGGTAAGAGAACCAAAAAGGCTGCGGCGCGTTAAAAAGAAATTACACCCGCAGCACTAACCGCTGGTGCCCCAGGTAGCTAACTCAGGCAACCGCGCATTTGGAGAATCATTCCGAAAAGGCGCACGTGCATAAAACCTCCTCTCAATCAATTTGCAGCGGCCTCTCCTCTGGCAGACGGCCGTGCCGCTGTGCACAGCAGCGGGGAGCGGGGAACCGGGGAGCACGACCAGCTCCGCGTCACCCCCCAAGCCAGGGCACACGCGCAGAAACCATGCGCTTACACACTGCGCAACCGTAATTTATCCCGTCGTGTTTATTAAGGCTCTGGATAAGCCTGCGCTCTTCTGGGCTGCTCGTGGACGAGGGGGCCAGAGGAGTCTGGAGCTGCGGGAGGACGAGCTCGCTGGGCTCGCTCAGCCGCCACGTGGTCGCTGCATGTTCTCGGCGCGCAGGAACAGGGCCGGGAGCGTGGGCAAAACACCACCGTACGCAGCCCAAGCTTTTGCAAGCTACGGAGACTCACAGCGTCGCCCCTTCTACAGTGCCGCCGCTCGAGCGAGGGAGCGGGGGGAGCCGAGTGCCGAGGAATGCAGATGGAGGCCAGCGGATCCGAAAGGAGGACAGATCACCAGGGAAATACAAAACCTCCCAGCAAAGACAAGGAGGAACCTTCTGAACGCGGCTGACAAAACCTTCGAATGCAACGTCGAGAATGAAGGGGGTTTTCAGCAAGCAGCCACATCGCTCTCGGGTTTCCCTGCTCAGCTGGGACGAAACATGCGCCTGCACTGTTTCTGGCGGTCTGACTTGCTCCAACAAGACTCTTTCTCCTGGGTGAATCTGGCCACAGCTGGATGCTTGGGTTCACTCCCAGGGAAAAAAAAAAAAAGTGCTCATATCACACTGAACAAATGCAGAGGCCAAATGTGAAGTTCAGTATCAGTAAGCTTGATCAGCGTGAATACCATGCGTGCTGTGACTTGCAAGGAAAACATGTATGGTGCTGCAACGCTCCTCTGATCCAGGCTTTCCAGACCAAGTCGCCTCAGTTTCCAAAGCCATCCTCTCCGGCTCTGGGCAAGCTGAGCTTGATGGGAGATCTCAGGGGGACAGGCTGACAGGGGGATCCCGAACCCTCAGCCCGAGGCTGCGGCTGGGGCGAGCGGCACAGGGCTGGCACGATCCCCGCGCCCCGGCACGGCGTCGGCAGCGCTGCAGGTTTCCTCCGGCACCCCGGTGAAAGCCACGAGCACGACCACGAGTTGATGTTAAGATGTCACCGCGGTTTCCACCTGCAGAAATACAGCCAGCCAAAGGGGACTTCACCCTCAAACATCCCCCAGGGACGGAGCTGGAACGGGGGCTGCCAAGGCTGCAGGCGCTGTCCCCCGTGCCACTGCCACCCTGCAATGGCAATGCCCTTCCCGCGACCCACAGGACAGCACGGCGGGCACCGCAGGGGATCTGCACCCTTCCCTACGGGGGCCAAACCCCAACGCCGCGCCAGCCAACTTCATGTTGACAGCACGCAACAAGAGGCAGCACCAGATGAATGCAATTCCCACACCCTGAACCACCAGCCTTGCGCTTCTTCCCTTAATTTTGGCTGTGCTGTGCAAGCACAGCATTCGGTTATAACTTCAGTCTGCTACACTTAATTACGTCTTTCCTTTCTACAATAATAATAGCTTTTGCACTCATTAGCGACAGCCGCGGTGGTGGCTTGTGCTGCAGCGGGGCTTTGGCCGGCTCCGGGCTGTGCCTGCAGCCCTGCAAGAGCTGTCCCATACACGAGCACTGCCAGCCCCGGTGCCCCAGCGAAGCCCCTGCTGCACAGGCGGGTTTTCCGCTGAAAACAGAAACCACCGACACTTTCACACTGCGATAAGAAAACCTACATTGACAGCGGGGCAATAAAAGCCTGAAAGAGCAAGTATATGTTAACAAGAAACCCTCTGAAAGAACTGCTGCGATGGAACATGCCGAAGCCTACCTGACAGATGGAAAACAGCCAAAGTAAACGGGCTTCCAGAAAGCCTCCCAGCAAGAACCAGCACCGGTTTTAGCAAGTGCAGCTCCCCCTGCTCTCCAGCCCGACGGGGGCTCTCCTTCCAGGGAGCCATGGGAAACAGTTCACAGCCACGAGCCAGGCTGCAGGTAACGAGCAGAAATTGCCCTCGCGTACGCCTGTATATTCATGCAAGCGCATAGGCCACAGGGGAGAGGAACAAAGCAGGTTTTTTGACTTGTTTTCTTCCACCTCAGAGGTGTTCTGGAGCACATTTGCTTCACAAACGCAAGATCCGTGCCCTTCCCTTCAAAACACTGACTTCCTAAAAAAATTGCTTAAATGGCAAGAAAGGGAATGCAGAAATAACCAGCCTTGTAGAATAAATTAAAGCCATGGTTAACAACAGCAGGCAAAATGCTTGTCCCATCTTTGCCAGTAGAACAAGGTTTTGCCCAACAATTGGAAAAATAACCCCCCCCAGATTTTGTGCACCCTGTCACACACATGTGGCAAACCCCCTCACCCCACGGTGCCCTTCCTACTTTTCATGGCAGTAGATAACCATCAGATTGCCACAAACTTCCATGGAACTGCATTAGAAGAGCACAGTAACTATTTAACTCAATAAAATAACAGCCTGCTAATCCCCGACCGCACAGCGGGGCGCCCGCACAGCCGATGGACGGACCCTCCTGCCACCCCCCTCCGCGGGGAGAGTTAGAGCAAGGGAGCAGGAGCCAAGAAACGCATTTCCAGACTCCCATGACCCGCATACATTTGTACGTACATGCATACGTGAAGCCCGTGGGAAGCAGGATCGGCTCCCTCAGCTCAGTCCTGATCCGCCTGGCATCACCTACCAAGCCAGCGAAGGTCCTTCGCAAACCGGCTCCTTTCCCCGCACGGGTGCCAGCATTGCCAGGGTTTTTCTACGGGGAAGCTCTGATTGCATTCGGTTTTTCTCCACCGGTGGCTCCTGGATCCTCCCAGCCCTCCCAGCCCCAAACGGGGGCTTTCAAACCCCCTGCCCCGCGCTCCCCCGGGGGTGCCCTTCACACACAACAGCAGAAGATGCTTTAGGATGCTTCTCCGTTTGCAGGTAGTTACAAGGAGACTAGACCTCGACTGGACGCGTGGTTTGGTCACTTGCGGGTGGGCAGAGGAGACGGGTTCAGGCTGGGCCGAGGATCACTCCCAGCATCCCGGGGAAAACCGCCGCTCAAAGACAGCTTGGCACGGGTGACTTTTATTCTCCTTTCTTCTATTGAAAATTTTGACTAAATCTATATAATTGAATTTGGTTTAGTACTGGGTCTGTTCAGCATAACGAGCAATCTAGAGAAGCTCTCATTAAAATGCCCAAGTCCCACTCTGTCTGCGGGAACGGAGGAGACACCACCAGGGAGAGACGCCAGCTATTTATTGGAAATCTTTTGCTCACTCTAGATTCAATCTGTTTCTGTACATAGTTTCAGTTTCACTGCGATAAACAATTAAAAAGAATCCCGGCAGTTATATGCTACCAACAACCTCTGCCCAGCAATGTAAAGTTCAAATGCAAGCCCACAAGAATTCGCGCTGGGGGAATACAAAACACCCGGGGCTTCTCCCGGAGATCCCGACTGTCCGGCGGGAGCTCGGCAGAGATGTTCAACCACAGAAACTCCACAGCAAACCCAGCACGCTCCGCGTTACATGCTACTCGATGATTCGTCCTGCCAGCCTCGGTGATGTAAGCTTTAACCTAATTTAAGACACCCGTTATCATATGTAGAGAGATGACTCCTATGTGTGATGAAGATACAAGAGTTGCGAAGAATCTGATAAGAGAGATGCTGCAGCCTCTGGAGTGCATTCCCTTCCAGCTAAGAACTGGGGAGCCTTCAGAAAATAGAAGGACCTTTTGGAGAAGCACGGAAGAAAAAGCTACCGGAAAATGCAAACAGCTAACTCTGTCGACAATCCAGGCTAAGGAGGTTAAAAGTTCATTTGCAGAAGTAGAACACAATCTTTTGCTAATTCACACATTACAGGAAGCCAAGACCAAAAAACACAGAGAACACCTACAGATTTCTTTGTAGGTTGTTTTTTTTTTTAATTCTGCAGAATCTCATATTAAAAACAAAACTAGAAGAGTGAGAGGGAGCCAGGGCTGGCAAGGGGGAGGACATGCACCCAGCCTCGTGCTTTGCACGGTGCGCCCGGCGTTCCCGAGGCCGCGTCCCCGGGGAGCTGCACACCCATAGCTCCGTGCCCCCGCCGGTACCTGCTAAGCCCGCAGCGGTCTCTGCTCCGCAGAGAGCATCACCAGCTCCTCGAATCAAGCACACCGAAGGTGGTGCCGCTGCCCCGCGAGGCTTCGACACCTCCGGCTCCCAAGCGCGAATGGTTCACAGGGACCCGCAGCATCACACCAAGCTGCTCCTTGAGCACGGGCTGCTTCCTGCAGAGGGGCTCCAGGGGTGGGAAGGGATCCCCCTCACCGCAAGTCTTGAGCAGAGGGAATAGCAGGAAAACAAGGGAATGCGTTCACAGCGTCATCGCTACCCCAGCCGCTAACTGCAAACGCAGCTCAGGACCGCGCTCGCGGTGCTGCTGCTGTGCATCTGCTGCCACATACTCCAAACCCGAGCAGGAGGAAGGAGCTGATCATTGTCAATATATTATCAATAATCCAGTGGATTTTTCTGTGGTAGCAGAAATGGAACGGACACAGGTCATTTGCAAGCAGATCCTAGACCATCTGAGAGACCACCTGCGACAGCCGGGGCGGTCTGAGCGCCCACTGACCACGTTCAAGTGCTGCCTCTGCGGGACCTGAACACGCACAGCACTTCTGCGGGGAGGCAGGAGAAAGCACAGGGCAGGCTCCGTCCTCTCTGCAAAGCTCAGGGTTGGAAAAACTAAACCCCTAACAAACTACGTTAAAGGTAAAACCATCTTCAGGAGCAAAAACTAAGAAAACAAGGGAGACCTTACGGCGAACACATGCAGATTTGGTTAATGCTGGGAAGGCGTGTGGGCACGGGGGAGCCCGAGAGGCAGCGGAGGCTCTGCCAGGGGCCCGCGGACCTCCGCGGCCTTTGTCTTCCCACGGAGCCACAGGTGGTTCCAGTTACACGCTGTCATTAAATTAGCCAGGCAAGATGGGCACGCTAGGATTTCAAACTAATCTGCAGTGCAATCTCTCATCCACCGCCTGTCTCCAATGTTAAAAATACCCCAGAATTTGCACGGAGCCCGATCCGATGGAGGAGGGAGACTCGGAGGACGTTGCGCTGCCCTCTCGGAGCCGGGAGCGAGGACGGGTCCCCAGCACGGCGCGCTGCCGGCGCCGTTACCTTCCCCTTCACCCGCTGCTCCTTCCAAACACCCCTTCTCCCGCCGTCTGCAGGGAGCCCGCCGCACCGCTGCTGGCGTGGTTGGCTCTGCCCACGCAGGAACAGAAAAACAGACAGACCTCTGGCTATACTTGCTAATCGTGTCGAAGCGTTAAAACAAAAGGGATTTTTATTGATCTGAGTGGGCTTGGCTCCAATCGGGAAGAGGATGGTTTAAAATAGTTGCTTAGAACTGTATTTTCAAAACGAAGGATGTTCTTGTTTTGGTTTGGGTTTTTTTTAGCACGATCAGCCTAAATTTTCCTTCTTCCTTACTCCGTACGCTGGCTCACACCTTTTGCTTTGCCCGCCGTGGGTACGCGTAGGCAACACACGCATGCAACAGGACCCACGCGGGTGTACACCTCCACGCACACTGGAGCTGATGGACCTGGAGGCACCGTCGGTCGCTGGCTGTCGCGGTGGGGATGAAACTCCAGGGAGCTGCAGCCAGGCTGGGCTCGCGCCCCACGGCATCTCCTCCCTGCCTCTCCCTGAAACCGCCCGTACCGGCCATTTGCAAGAGTGTACTGGGTTAGATGGGACTGAGGATGCCTTGCCACAGCAGCTCTGGGGATGCCCAACAGCACCGGTGGCACTGGCACGGGACAGAGGCACGGCGCTCACCAGGCTGCAGCCCCTGGCAGCACCCATCCCAGCTCCCCAGGAACCAGGACTTGATGCTCCAAGCCAAGACACAAAGCAGAGAAGCAAAACAGGAGGAGAAAAAGGAAAAAAAGGAAAGAGGAGGAAAAAAAAAGCATGGCACGAGCCTGACCCGGGACAGACGAGCCCCGGGCAGGACTCTCCCAGCTCCTGCAAGGCCGAGCGTGCCGACGGGGAGTCACCTCTCGTGTGATGTGCCTTTTGCTACGCATGGGAGCACCCAGATCCTTTGGGTCACTCGAACTCCCGGGGCTTCACACGGAGCCCAGCGGTGCCGTAGCCCAAAGGGATCAGAAACAGGTGCTGGGCAAATAAAAAAATGGCTTTTCCAAAGCGCGGTGAGCGGGCGGCAGCGCGGGACGATCGCTGCCGGGCCTGGCCACATGAGGTCAGAGAGCTCGCTCACGCTTTTCTTTTGGCAGCCAAATCAGGTGAGGAGCATATGAGAGGAGCGCATCTCAGACGCCACAGCGGCGAGTGGAAATTTCCAGAACGTCCTGGACAAGAATGACTTACTGGAAGTAATACATAAATCAAGCCAATGAATAGTTACCAGACAGCAGCATAAACAGCTGCCACGGGGATGAAATCAGACCTGCTGTGCCAAGAGGCGTCAGCCTCCTCGCTGGCTGCACCTTCGGGGGGAAACGGGGAAAACAACCCAAAGAAGAGCGCATTGCTGGGGAAGCAGCCGCCCCGGGTCCTGCCCAGGTGCCTCGGTGGGTTTCCTGAAGCCGCCGGGCACGGAGCACGCCACGGCGGGCACCGCGCCGCGGCCGGGGACCCCGGCTCCCGCGGGGCTCTGCGCGAGGAGAGCACGGCGCGGGGCTGCCAAGGACGGGACTGCTCCGCGCGAAGGAAAACAAGCGCCGGGTTGTATTTTTAGGCAGAAGACCTGGAGGATTTTTTTCTTCTTCTCCTTTGCCAACGATCCCTCGTTCAGCAGAGCCCTCCGAAACGCGCTTTGCTCCACGGCCAGCCCCTGCCCCGTCCCGCCGAGGGGCTGGAACGGAGGGTGGGTTTTGCTGGATCTCTGGGCCGTGGCGGATAGCAGCCGCCCTGCAGAGCCCAAGGAAACCATCCGCGCTGATAAGTGGAAAACAATTTGTGCTAGAGATAGCAATCACTATCATGTTGGTTAAAACACGTAAACTAGAAAACACCACCGCAGCAAAAACAAAGGGAACTAGTCACTGCTGGCCAGGCCGCAGCTGTGAATGATTAAAGATAATTCTGCTAAAGACAAGTACACACATTTCTTCTGCAGCCTCCTTAATTGCTTTGACCTTTTGCCAGGAGAGGAGCGGATGCGCAGGCAGGGGCAGCCCTGCTCCTCGGGCCGGGGGGACGCGCGGAGCGATGCAGGGCCGCGGAGGGGCTCGGGAGCCCCGCTGAAGGGCGCACGGGCACGGCACCTCCGTACCGCAGAACCTGGGTCTCGCTGCCGCAAGAGCAAAGCAAGGCTCGGATGTCAAATCATGTCCGTGCAAAAAGAAGTAATTCCTAAATGCCTGAACCACAACCAGAGCGAACTCCTCCGGCTCTGCACCTCCAACGCGTTTGCTCCTTGGTGAGAAAGGCTACAAAGGAAGAAAAAGACGGGGATGGTATCGCAGCTCTGCTAACAGAAATGGCTATTTTCTGCAACCAGCTCCACTTCTGGCAGCACCATTAGTGCAGCCAGCCGCAAGCTCGGCAGCACCGAGCACCGCGGCGCACGCCTCCGCTTCGCTTTGAACCACTTTAACTTATTTGGCAGGGGGAAAAAAAAAAAAAAAAAAAAGGTTGATCAGAGCTGGCACATTCTATTGATAAAAAAAAAAGCATTTGAATCTACAGCAAAGCCATTCTTGGAGAGAGGTGCTGGGCCAAACGGAGATAGCTGCAGCAGCAAAACAACTCGGGAGCATGCAAGCAGGAGCGTGTTGCTAGGTGACTGTGCTGTGGGACAGCCTGCTGCACCCGAGGTGCTCTGCAGCACCGAGCAAGTATTGTTTTCCGCCTCTCCCAACTAGAAACAGCGGGGAAAAAATCCCAGAATAAAAAGAGAAAACCCTGAAGATGGTGTGAGGAGTCCCGCGCCGTACGGAGCTCGAGCCCGCTGCCCTGACGGGCTCAGGAAGGCTGGGCATAAACTGCTAAAAAATGATGCTGGAAAAGGCCTCTGGGGGAGCGGGGAGCGCGCGGTGGCGAGGGGCAGTGTCGCTGCCACGCACGCACAGCGAGCTCGCCACGTCTCCCCGCATCAGCTCTTCATGTAGCTTTTGGAAAAGCGTATTTCTTGTTTTTAAAGCAGGGGATGAGGAGTACTCTCACCAGCCACCCCCTGCAAACATTAAAGCTGCACGGAGTAACAGACTGACGAGGCAATAGAGACTCTGGTAACTAAACCAGCTCCAAGAACAGGAGATGCGTGCTGCTCTGCCTTTCAGTTCTTTGAAAGACACGGGCTATTCTGGCCTGAGGCAAGAGAAACCAGGAGATTTTTAAGATGACCAGAGTCTCCCTGACTTCAGCTGCTGCACCCTCAGACATGCCTGGTGGCAGGGCCAGCGGTGGCAGGCACGGGGCTTACTGGGACGGTCTGGACTGCGGGTGTTCAGGCTTTTCTGCAGAGATTCCCCTGGAGACCCATCAGAACAAAGAGGTCTCCTCTCTTTCAGGAGCAGTAAATCACAGCTGGGTTTATCACAACAGCAAGTTTCACTGGAACCGGGGTCTGAAGAGCAGAGGAGGACATTTGCAGCGGTACGTTCCCGACGGAGGAGCACGGACAGGCATTGCTCATGCTCTCTATTTCAAAGTGGGTAATTGCCTGGACACCTGAACACAGGACAGGAGGCAGCGCAAACAGAGATACAGCGAGAGGCAGAAATCAACTTCCTTTTCTGTTTATACACTCCCGACCCTCCACCCTGCCTGTGCCTGTCCCCGCCATCTGTCCTCCCCCTGCCTCCAGCTCTCCTTTCCCCTCCCGCGCCGGGGGNGCGCGAGCCCCTCTCGCCGCACGCCGAGCGGCAGCGGGGCACCCAGCCGCCCCGGGAAACCCGCGACGCTTCTCTGCTGCGCAGAAGGAAGGGCACTGCCCGACCGCCTCAAAGGCGCTTACCCCAGCTGGTATTTCACGTGTTAATATTGCCGGTTTCTAATCTATCAGTGGTATCAGGATGGTTTTATCACTGTTATTAATGGCAGCCCCGCGCCACACAAGGAGTCCCCCGTCCCTCTCCAGTAGGCAACAGCAAACACACAAACCAGAAAACCAGAAGATGCAAGACAACATGGGACACGTCTTTCTCTACTTGACCGGTACAGACTGAGTTCTGCTTTTAGTGTAAGAGATCTCCGCAGTAATACTGTGAAAAATGTTTTTTCAGCTCATCTGATAACAATGCAGATCTTGATTATTCATACATTGCTTAAAATAAAAAAACACCCCAGAAACAGAGGAGACAATCCCTTTGAGCAGTGCAGCCCAGCTTGGCAGGGCCAGAAAGGGGACCTTCGGTTTTGCCCGCGTTAGCTGTGGATGCCCTGCCCTCGGCTTCCTCGCCAGCGACGGGGTAGCACCCAAACCCCGCCAGCCGCCACCCCAGAGCATCCCCCTTCCCCGCGCAGGTCACCCGGGACAGCCAGGCCCCCGTCTCTCCTGCCGCGCTCTCTCTCTCTCCAAACATCTTCTGCAGGTGTGAAGCTTTATCTCCACCGCGACATCTTTAATATGGCTTTATGGTACCGCTGCCTCAGCCAGCTCACTTACAAGAGCCGCAGCAGTGAGTCCGGACCAGGCTGCCCTCCCGGTGCTCCCGGAGCAAGGCCCTCCTTGCCAGGCGGCCCACGCAGCTCCCGGCGGGTGAGCCGCCGAGCAGAGGCGGCGGGGCCGGCACAGGAGGGGTGCCGGGGCGCCTGTGCCTGGGGCTGGCTGCTCCTCCGGCCCCGCAGCCCGGGATCCCCCCAGGAACAGCACCGGCTCCAGGGCCAGGACAGCTTCTGCAGGGCAGCAAGCTCAGCGAAGCAGGCTCTCGCTCCTCGGCTTCCTGCCTTTCTCCGAGATAAATTTTTTCCCATTAAATAATCACTACGAGCTGTTTCTCTTCCTAATATAGCGCACCCCACTATGCTCACTGTTTGTTTGTGTTTTGGTTTAGTTCCTTCCCTACTAAAGCAGCATGAAACCCATTGTATTACCTGCCTCCCCTCTCCATGTCTCTCACTCAAATACCACCAGGTTTTCCTTTAAATGAAAAGCACTTAAGCGGTTATGAGATTCCTTGCACATATTTGGCCGATGGGAGTACCTGGAACCGCCTGGCCCTTGGCTTGAGCCTGTAAGTGCAAAGGGTTTTGAAACGGAGATCTAAACCAGCTCTTTGGTTTTTAACAGCCTTGCTGGGGAGTGCATGGAACAGATACAAACCCGTGTCGTAAGAAAGCATCTGGAGTCATTTTTAAGCCTATTTCAAGTATCATTTGTTATTTTTTCTCTTAAACAGATAACTTCAGGCTCTCCCAGACCTTCTTCTAAACAGTTATGCTGATTAACTCATTCCCCAGGTTTTCAAGTCCTGCCTAATCCCTCCTGCTCACGCAGCGCGGGTGCGAACAGCGAGGGCAGGGACGACCCCGCAGCCTTGAGGCTGGCACAAACACCTGATGATGCTTTCGCTTTTTAAACACTAATCAAAGGTTTCCATGGTAACCTGCAGGAGCAGGAAGAAGATGGGAAATTATAGGTCAGCTCTATCACCGAAAGCAAAAAAATTATTCAATTCCTTTGCCCTCGAAAAGTTTCAAGGTGACCTACAAGTATTGATTAATCAGGTTGCATAAAGGCAGAAAATATGCCCCGGAGTAGTCTGCTATTGTAGCAAAGAAATAGCTTTTAGTCCCTTAATACTAGGCTTGATCTGAAACCCAGTGAGGAGCTTAACCTCTGCTCTGCCTTCTGGATAGCCGAACCCCATTTACCACGGCGTTAAAAGCAACGCCGCGTTCCCAGCGGCGTGCGGGTCCCTCCTGCCGCTGCGGGGCCGAGCGCGGCCGCACAGGCAGGGGACGGCAGGGCCGTGGGTCCGCGGGGCAGCCCCCTGCCTCCCTCCCGCACCGCTCCGTCTGTCAGTCCTCCTCGTTTCGCTCACACACAGGTTTCCAGTTACTCGCCAACCAGATATGACTCAACACCACACACACACACACAGGGAAACTTTTCTACCACTACTAACTTTCAGAGGAAGTGGAAAAAGGACAGAAAAACATATCAGTCATAAACGTACTTTGCCAAGTGGTTCATGAGCAAGTGCAGCATCTGCCTGTTTTTCTCCGGGAGCCGATGAACGAGGCTGTGGATCTCTGACACCCTTGACTCCTGATTCTCCAGTTCTGCATCAGAAATAAAAAGTGATTTATCTCCGCATCAAGGGGGTAATTATGGAAAAAGCCACGCAGGCCCAAACATTAACACCGACAGATCCCCGGGACCCACTCCCTGCTCCACCCTCCACCCAGGCACGCTGCCGATACTCTCCACAGCACTTTCCCTTTCTACCAACTCAACGAGTTGTTTCCAAAAGGAAGAAACTAATGGGCTGAAACAGTGAGCTGCGAGCAGATGCCAGCCACGTGAAGAGCCAGTTGTGACCAGGGAACGGGCTGGCTGTAAGCGGTGTTTCTCCGATTCCAGCAATGGGAACACCAGCACGCTCCCCTTCAGCACGCTCCCGAGCACTGTCGGGATGTGCTCTGCACGGCGCCCGGCGAGGCTGTAGCGTCTGGTCCTCAACAGGCCGGTTGGGTCTGCAGGTCCGGCAGACGTGCCCCGACAGCCTAAGCAGGAGCCGTTCAAGGAGGCCAGCACCGATGCGGCCACGGACGACGTGAGCCCTCCTGACCCCTGGTCCCACCCACGTGCGCACAGGCTGCGCGGCTGCCAGCGGAGAGTTACCTGCTCTCACACAAAGCACCTTCTCCCAGGGCAGCCAGAGGAAAGCGGCACAGACACCCGAACCGCAACTGATCTCATCAAAACACCGTAGGTGTCGTTTGAACAAGGGCCTCCCTCATTTTGGCAGATGAGGGTCAAAATAAGACAGAGCTGCAGCAGCAGCTACTGCCACCAGCCAGCTCTCCGCTCCCCCTGCGCCATCTGTGTTTCCTTTTCATCCGGTAAGTCCCAAACAACAACATGCCCCTTGTCCCTCCATCCTTATTCTGCTTTCCGGGACTTAAGAACAAGGAGGTCGGTGGGGAAGCAGCAGGGCAGAGGTTATGCTCAGTTGCTGGCAAATTACGCTCCTCTTTCAGACCGGTGCCACAAACATCAACAAACTCACTCGCTGCTTTGATGAAGCTCCTTTGAAACTGGTACATCATGAGCGGCCCCGGAAGCATTCTGGAAGATAAAAAGGTAACACGCAAAAGGTAACACGTCTGAGTAACACAGTCCACAGAAACAAAGCTTTGCCCATACCGTAAGTTCAGCTCCATTTTTAAAAGTGCAGAATTAAGCAATAGCAACTCTAATTAATTCCCCCCATCAGAAGGAATAAGATCTATTATTTATTCTTCCTCCCTTTGCTGTGCCACGCTAAATTCATTCTTAATTTTAGCATTCCTTCAGTAACACAGAGTTTCGGTACATTAGTGAGCCCAGGATTTACAAGTAAGTTTAAAAATAAATTAAAAAGAGAAACAAACAAGCCTAGTTATAAAACTTTAACAGTCACGGTTCCCATGAAATTCCCCATCCTCCCCTCCACATCCCTTCAACGGCACATCTTGGAGCTGCCGACGTTCTTCATTGCTTTGCAAACAGTTCAAACTCTGGAGCAAAGGTTGCCAATCATGCAAAATTATGTAGTGTTTTGTGATTTTCTAGGCTGAGATCCACCAAGCTAATTACACTTATCACTCTAATTGGATTTAGCCTCTCTCTTGCACTCTCTCTCTCTCAAATAAAACCCAACGCACAGCAACAGCAAGCAAGAAGCTGCAGTCGCGACAGGTAGAAACATGTTGTGGATAATGAGATGCTGACTGCCGCCAACAAACTAACCCTTTGGGAAGATAGCCCACAATGATAACGGCATCAACTCGCCTACAGAAATTGTTACTACAATAAAGCTCAGCACCCCGTTCCGAACAAGCACGACAGCCGCAGCCCTTAGAGGAGCACTGTGCTCCCCTTCTGCTGCACGCTCGTTAGGTGGAAGCCCATTACGGAAAGCTTAAATCAAGGCAGGGTACCCAAGAACAAGCTTTTTAAATCACGTTTGTATGACACATGCATCTTTCAGAGAGCTGACTGTATTCCCCAAGTCCTGCTCAAACACTCTGGAGGGTCAAGGGAAAAGCCAGAATAAATTCTCTGAGAGAATTCTCTTCTCTGTTTCCACTACAGTGCTACCGTTACGGATCTGCAGGAACAGGCAGCAATGCCCCAGACCACCACCGAATCCCTCCTGAAGCCCCACGCCAGATGAGGCTTTTCTCCCTTACCTCAGGTAGGTTTTCAGTGCACTAGTAATGGTCTTTATCTCCCACTCTGCACAGATCTCTGTTTCTGTTTCAGTGGCTGTTTTGGGATCTAAGGAAAAAGAAAAAGAAAGAAGTGAACCAAAGTGGAGATAATACCAGCTCATACCAGCCCACCAGCTCAGCTGTGTGGGAGATCTGCCGTGTCCCGTTTTATTTGTTATTCCCCAGCCCAGTGACCACAAGCCGAGCCCCAACAGACGCTTCTGCAGGGAAGCAGAGTTCCTTACACGGGACGGGCCACGCTCACTTGCATAGGACGAGAAAAAGAAAAGAAAAACCTTGATCGTGAGCAATGACATGGGCAGTTTGACTCAAAGCATGACATTACATGGGGCACAGGAGACCGTGGTGTTCAGCGACAGTGGTGACAGAGCAGGGCACGAGCACATGGACCCAGACAAATGGAGACCCCCCGGGACTCAGAAGAAAACCCCGGCCCCAAGCGGGCTGCAAGGCATCGCCGCAGCCTAAACGAACGTGAGCAACAGCAGCGACGGTGGCACGGCCCCTGTGCGGGTCGGTGGGTGTCAGGCAGGCGGCAGGACAGACGGGGTGGCAGAGGCAGGAGCCCTGCCCGGGTGTGGGGGGGGACAGGAGGCGGCTTGTTCTCCCGCCCAAGGTGGGGAAGAGTCCCCAGAGCCGGCCCGACCTGCCGCAGAGGGTGTGGGAAGGCAGATCCGCGCTCCCTCGGCTCCACAGCTGCGTTTCATTTGGACGGGAGGGAGGGAGCGGGGCTGCTGCACGCGGCGCTCTGCGGCTGGGCTCCGGCACAGCCGGTGTTCGCACGTTATCCGCCGGGCCGCCTGCCCCAGGGACCTCGCTCAGCTCGCCGCTCCAGCAGCGTGCCGCCAAGCGCCGCCCTCGCCAGCCCGACGCTGGCTGCACTGCGGCCTTGGATGGGGAAGTTCTCGCAGAGCAGGAGCAGCCGCAGGCCCCACCACGAACCGGGAGCCTCTCGCCGCTGCCAAGGTACATGGAGAGGGAGCAGTGACACTCCCTGGTTTCAGCTGCGCTAGCGGCGAGGGAGAGGAGGAGCGCCCAGGGTGTCTGAAGCAGTGCAGGGCACGAAGCGCAGCGATGGCTCCAGCTGGGTGGGTCACTGGTGCGGCAGAACCGTGCTGCAGTTTGTTTTGTCACCTCTGGCCTCTTGATGTCATCCTATTCTGCTCTTCCATCCTCCCCACCGCAGGCTGTTTCTTGCCATCTTTAATTATTTATACGCCTGATTCACCCTCCTCCACCCCTGCAGCAGACGCAGGGCTCCGCAGCAGCCCCTGAGCTGCTGCAAGCAGCAAACTCTGGAGGAGCATCGGGTACAACGGCAAACCTCCCGGCACGGGGAGAACCCAGCCAGGACCTCGAGACAAACGAGACGGTGCCAGGCCCTCGGCGCCCAATGTCAGCAAGCGATGGCAGATATCGGGCTGCCATCCTCATCCACCCACCGCAGCCCCTCGCCACGGCTCGTGCCCACCCTGTCACCGAGCACCGCACGTAACGCTGTGGGGAGCCGGCCGCCAGCACAGCCACGAGCGCGGCTCTCGGAGCACTTGTGAGAAAGGTCTCCAAGCTACAGCTGACGTGCGCATACCTCCGCACTGCCGTCCCCCAAGAACGCTCCTCCGGTCCTTGTTCCCACCGTGGAGTAGAGGCGAGGTCGAGCCGCTCCCCTGCTCACCCTGCCCCTACACCACTTACACTCCTGACCCTCCATGGCTACCTTAAATGCAAACACAAATGGATCTCCAAAATATGGTGATAACTAGTTTCTCCTGATAGCTTCGGCTTTGACAAGTAACAGCAAAGGATACCCGAGAGAGGTACGAGCTGTATTACATGCTGCTGGTGCTGGCTACGCTCACCGGGTCCTGGGGACAGCCCCAGGCACTGAGACCCTTGCTGATGCCAAGCAGATGCTTGCTCCATCCATCCATCCATCCATCCACCCACCCACCTGCTGAGCTCTCCAGTGTGGCCGAACCCCCTATTACTGTCTCACAGTGCTGCTGGGATCCATTTTCTGAACCGCATGCCCTCATCAGCAGGAGGAAGAGTTCCTCTCCAGCCCCACAGAGCACCGCGTGCCCGGGGAAGCTCTCTGAATGCGGCTCCCGCCAGCCGAGCTCCCAGCTGAGCCCGGTGGGGCCAGAGCAGAGGCCAGCCCCCGCAGGAGGGCTGCAGGACGGGCTGCGCTGGGCTTTGTAGAGAAGTGAGGGTTTGCACTTCCCAGCTGCCGGCTGCTTTTTGCAGCATGAGGCAGTCCTGGGCCAGGGCCCAGAGCGTTACTGACTTGCAGGAGAGGTGCAAGCGGTGGCCCTGGGTCACACTTTGTGATGGCCTGACGCAAACTTTGCCATGAGACCCTGGAGGAGGCAGGCGGGAGCATCCTCAGACCACAGGACACTCTCCCAGAGCCAGGCAGAGGGGAGCGGCACGGCTCCCGAGGCAGCACTGGAGCATGTCCATCCCAGCATCAGCCAAACCGGCACCCCAGGGCACGCGGCGGGTCTGAGGGCAGTGAGGTACCACCAGCGCAGTGCCACGCACAGGCTCAGCCAGCCCTTCCCGGCAGTCGGCATCAGCAGCCTCCCCGGAGAGCAGCTCGCCTGCCCACGGTTCGGTGCGAGGGGCCCAGGACCAGCTCAGCACCTCTGCATCGCACCGCGCTTCCAGCCCCCGGCGCTGCTCCATGGGAACCGGGCATCCGCATCGCCGCAACGCCCAGAGGGAATCCAGTCCCACGATTCCTAACTGCATGCGTGCCAGCCCCGCTGCCCGCCGCGCTCCCGGTGCTCGTGCCGAGGGGGTTCGGCACCCCGGCACCGCCCGCCCTTACTCCACACCCCATCTCTGCCTGGGGATTCACAGCGCTGGCTCGCAGGTCCCACGGGAACCGCGGAGCCGCCCTCTCGCCCGCCGGCTTCCAGCTCTGCGCAGTGCGAGCGTCTGGGGCCAGGGAGCCTCCAAAGCTCTGTTTTTATTGTCAAACACTGCAGCATACTTCTCTCCATCTCCTCTGGGGCCTTCCCTTCCTTTCTGCATTTTTTCCCCTCCTATCTTTCCTTTTAAAAATTCCTTTAAATAAATCAAAAAAGCGTGCAGCTGTTCTGGACGATGTAAATAGGAGGCTGTGGATGAGCAGCCCGTTCCTGCCCAAGGCGGATCTGAATCAGCCGCCTGCAAACCGTGCTCGCAGGAATCTGCAGCTTTCTGCTTCTCCCTGCTTTCTGCAAACCACCAACCCAGGTCAGGAAGCCAGACTTGTTTGCACAAAGTTCCGTAGTGAGATCAATAAGGCGCTATTTTTACTGATTTCTGTGAAAACACCTTAATGCTCTGACAATAAAATCACCCACGCCGTGACCCCGCCGCCACGGGGACCAGAGCCAAGCTGGCTGCACTGGGGCGCTCCTTGGTGACCGCTGCCATCTGCACACCCGCTCCTAGCAGACACCAACGCGGATGGCACCTTTTTTTTTAATCTTTGCTGACAATTACAGGCAGTCAACTCGAAAGCCACCATCAGACCAGCATTAAGTGGCCCAGCCATGGATACTACACGCACAGCACCAAGGACCACGACCAGGCGACTGCTCCATGCCAGAAGCGAGGAGCGCTGTGCCGGTCGCGGCTGGGAGCAGGGAGGAGCGGGGCACGAACGTGCCCCGTCTGCAGGTGTAAGCACGTTGTTTCTCTCCTGCTTGGATGCTGCTTCATCAGTGCTCTTCACTAACTCAGTCCTGGCATCTCCCAGCCGCTCCAGAGCTGAAGGCTTTGACTGCACCGAGCTCCGGGTGAGCAGGACCTGGAAACACAACAGGGATCCTGCTCCCACCGAAATCCCTGGGAAACCTCTGCAGGGACCTCGCGGGAGAAGGCTGTGAGTCCTCGCAGGATATGGAAGTGCCGAGCGTCCCTGGAGAGCCGGCGCAGGCGCAGAGAGGCACTTGCCGCAACCAAGGCCAAGCCTGACGCCAGATACAGCTGCCGACGCCATCTGGTCCCACGGATTCAGCTCAGTGGGTATTTGTCTCTTCACAGACACGTATAATGCGCTTTTGAATTTTAAAGCGATAGGTAAGCATAGTGTAATTTTAAAACTAATTAAAAGAATGCACTGAATAAGAGTTAGGCTTTCCCTTAGGGCAAAGGGTTTATTTTAATTAAAAAAACCATCAGGAGGAGCACTTGAAAAAGTAAACATTTAAGAAATGTATATTCACGTGTGTGTGTCTCAGTAATCACACAAATGAACAGAATCCTTCCTCCGCAATGCCAAGGCAACTTCCTATTGCGCTACCTTTTTAAGGAGGCCATTTTAATAGATTAAAGATAAGCTTGGCATAGTAAACCCTTCCCCCCTCAAAAAAAAAACAGACCCAAACCCCCTTTTTTTAAAAAAAAAACACCTTTTTAATAGCAAGGCCTTCACTGAGGTTGAACAAACAGCTCAAGACTGGATGTCTCTTCAAAAGCTCAGCCATGAGTTTATAGGCATGATTCATGAAACACTAGGTGAAATTCCACGGTCGGCCTCATGAAAAGGCTCCGAGGAGATCGTCGGTTCCCCTTGACCTTCAGATTTACGAGTCTGCAAAACGTTAGCTTTGTAGGTTGCAGATGTAGCATCTGCCTCCCCAGCTAGCGAGGGCTGCAGCCGGCACCACAGCAAACCTCCGCCTCCCCACAAGGACACATTTCCACACCAACTGGTGCAAATGTGAAATAGGGCCTGTAAAAGCACCCACAGGCCAAATTCAGGATTAACCCTGAAGTTGCCGATTGCTGCAAATCACTAATCTGGTGTCTCTCAGCAGATACGCAGAAGGCTGAAGTGAAAGGGTAAGGGGAAAGGGAGTGGAAGATTAACTTCCCCAAGCCTTTTACTCCAGTGGAGACTGAAAAAAGCACTTTGCTCACCCCGTGACGCTGCCGGCGGCAGCAGCATCACCCCCGATCCTGTTCTCTCATCCTGCGGGTCCCGAATGCCTCACAGGACAGCGTCTCCCGGCTTTCCCCGGGCTGCAAGAGTAAAGCGGGTTATGACTTACGGCCTCATACGGGGATATATGAGGAAGGAAAAGGGAGCTGCAGTACTCCAGATCTAAATCAAGAAGAAATTAGAACGTGCTTTTTTATAGCGGGATCTACACAGAAATTCAGGGGTGGGAGGAATCCATTCCCATTTCCCCAAAAAACAGTTCTGCTGGTTTGTTTTCTTCCTGGAGGCAAAGAGGAGCAGCAGCAGCGGAGGGGACGGGGCCCCATTCATCTCCATGCGTTCATCCCTGCGGACCCCGGGCGACGGGACGGGCGCCACGGGGCAGGGAACGGGGCTGGCCATGGCACAGTGGGCCGGAGGGAAGGCCAGGCTGGTCAGACACCTCCAAACCCACAGCCGTGGCGGAACCGCAGCGAGACACCGGCGCGCAATGCCAGGGACGCTCCCCGAGGCAGCCGGCCCCGGTGCCGCACAGCCCATCCCGCGCAGCCGCTGCCCCGAGCCCTGGGGATGGAGGAAGCTGCTGCTGTAAGACAGCTGGTTTCAATTCCTCACCAATTTCTCCACGGCAAGGGAAACCGCCTGGGGCACAAACTCATCACCCAGCCGTAACTCTCACCCGTGCTTGGGTGGCTCGAGAGATTTCCCAAGCAGCCAGAGGGCACGTTTTAACCGGGCGGTGAGGGGCCTTGGGAAGCCCGGCTCACCAGCCCTCACGGCTCACGTTGGGAAGGAGCAAGAAGAGCAGATCAGACGCTGTAACGCTCCACTCGGCACTGGGTTTCGGCAGCAGATCTGCTGGTATCACCACCGTCCTGTGCACGCACGCTTCCACAATAAACACTTTCATGGGAGCTCCAACTGATAAAAGCTTGTTTCTTTGCTGGGTTTTGTCCTCATTTTAATGGCGCACGGTGCCGGTGAACGCTAGGGGAAGGCAGCTTGCTCTGCCATGGATGACCTGCCTCCCACGAGCCCTGGGGGGAGGCACACCTCCTCGTTCCACCGCAGTTTAGACAATGACAAGCTGTTCTGTCTAAGCCCGAGACCTGCGCTGTCCCTGACGCGGCCGCTGCCGGCGGGCAGGCTCTGCTCCGCGGCCGCCGAGCACAGTGCTGACCTGCAGAGACACCTCCTGCCAAAGGCCTTCCCGGCAGCGTCACTGACACCAGCCACGGCTCAGGGAAACTTGATCTTTTTGCCATTTAAACTGTATGTGAATCAGTAACGCTGCCCACATTCATTTCTAAATATAAGGGAAACCTGAAGTTGTAAGCACAATTTGGCTCCGCAGTTCACGAGGGTTGGATCCGAACACGAGGGTTGGAGCGGAGCGGTGGCGCTACCGGCCAGAGGTCAGAGCCTCGAGGGGCAGCCCAGAACCGAAGGGGATTTGACAAGGGGCGCTCTACGGACAGCCTGAACGCTGGGATTGTCGAAGATAATTGCCTACGATTCGGAAAAGATAGGGAGCCACGGGGTTGCAAAGCATCCCGGTGATGAATGGCATGGGAGATCCCCAAAGGGGGTGACGCTTCCAGCACCCGCCGGGCCGGCCGAGCAGCGGCCCCCCGCACGCACTTGCCTCTGACAAGGCTTCCAGCACCGACCGCTAATGAAGACGTGCTGGGACAAAGGAAAACCACCGACGATATATCACTGCATTATGAGACACGAGGTCAACAGTTGAGTGGCTTCAGTCGCTGAAGAGATAATGGATGCTGGATGGCGTCCAAAACTTTGAATCCCTCCCAGCTCCGGAGAGCTCTTACACCAAGCAAGTTTTGCCATCTGTTACAGCCCCAGCGCCTCGACCCAGAACTGACACAGCCTGAAACGGCCCTTGCGAGAAGAAAACGGGATCCGTTGCTCTGCTAGCTCACGAGATGATGCGCACCAGCATGAAAAGCATAAGCAGAGGACCTGGCACGTCAGACCTGCCGCGCCGTGGGGCACCCACTCCCCAGCCTATTTTTATCGGTGGGCAGCAATGCTCTTTAGGCAATGCTCTAACGCAAAAGTGCCAAATGTGTGCACCATGAGACAGCTCTGGCTTATCTGCTGTACTTGGGTGACTAGCAGGACATATTCACATGCCCCAGAACCTATGCCAAACTTCTACTAATAAAAGAGTCGGTCACCAGCTCTTGTGACTGCAGCGAGCTTTCCAAATGCCAGAGCAAAACTGGTGCAGAGAGGTCCCCTTGCGTCAGCCTCTGATTTAGAGCCTTACCCTTCTGTTTCCTAACTATCCCTGGATTATCAATTCTGCATAGGTTAACGCTGACAACTTAACGGCCACCATGGGCTTCGCTCAGTGAACCCCTTAACAGTGCGAGAAGGAGGAGGAACTGGGAGAGGAGAAGGAAAGATGTTAAAAGTGAAACACAACGGATTAAAACTTTTTGCAAGGAGAAATACACAGAGAAAGGAGCACTGGCATTTTGTGCAGGCACGGGAAAGGAAGTCAGTCATGTTGCAAAGGAATGATAATAAATGAATGGAAAGAAGACGACGACCACAAATGTCACTCATTTCCTCCAAGGAGTAGCAAACACATTCTAACAAATTATTAAGCGTTTGTTTCCCCATTGCTACGCCTATTTCATACATGGTTTTGCCAAGTCTGAGAAGCACTAGACGGGACTGGCAGAGGGCAGGCTGCCGCTGCTCCAACCCAAGTGTGTTTTCTCAAAACGGTTCTTCCAACGTGTGTCTCATGCGTGTCTGGACAGACAGACTGCCACAGGGCTGCAGCTGGGGGATGAAATGGCCTGTTTGGGCAGACACAGCCAGAGCCAACCTCAGCACCAGCCTGGACCACAGACAAGGGCACAGGGGGCAGGGGAGCTTCTGCTGGAGGGGCCAAGGCCTGGGAAGGTAGGGAAAAGACCGAAGAGGGGAACGGGACACATTTCGTTTTGGGTCAAGTATAAGCCCTGGGCTATAGTTGACAGAGAAGCTGGGCTGGGAGTCAGGCTACAGATTCTCCAGTGCAGACCAACAAGCATGACCCAACACAGGGCTCTGCATGGCTATGGGGTGATGGAAACCCAACACCACCGACAAGGAACCGCCCCAGGAAAAGTCAGCCGTAGAGGTCCCAGACCTGCACCAGGAACAACTACCAGCTCACTGACAATCACAAGACCTGTTTGCTCCCGCATGCTTCGGTGGTTCAGAGCACAAAGGCACTTGTAGCAAACACCACAGCCTCTCTCTTGCCATCTCAGAGGTGGGGAGAGGTTTCTGAGGGCTGCTGGGCAGCTGCAGGGTGGCTGCACAGGGTGGCCAGTGCTCAAAGGAGCCCCACAATGTCAACACCAAGCTCTGCCGTGTTTGACAGGCACCCAGACGACACCTTCTCTCCTCCCGAGCACCCGCAACGGCAGGACCCAATGCCTCAGGCATGAGGGAAATACGTGCTTGAAAGGTCTGGGCAAGACTGTGTTAAAACAGGCACAAGAAGGTCCAAGGGGAAGGTAAGAAGAGCCACAGGCAGCATGCATCACACAAGAGAAAATAATTAAAAAGTATTCTGGGAACAACGTGGCAGGTATGAGATTAAAAACCAAAGCTTTCAGCTATTTCTTTGAAGATTTTAGTTTGCATTTGGGAAGGCTGCCCAAATTCATAGCACATGTGAGCAGGACACCAGTGACTGCACCAGAAGACCTTTTAAAGCAATGTCCTACACAAGTCCTACCTTAGCAACCTGCCAGTGGAGCCCCAGGACCTCCCAGCCTCTAACAGCATGTGGCCCTAAGAGCACATTCACCACAATTAGGTACCCCGACAAGAGCCTCCATTCTCGGCTGGCAAGACTTCAAAGCAGCACAATCTACTTGTCTTTAACAAAATACAAGATACTTACCCATTAATATACTCAACAGCTTTTGAACTCTAGAGTTTACTCCAACGATTCGATAGAGCCCTTGCTCATTGATCCCTAGGAAAAATAAAGAGCTTATTAGGAGAATGTCAAAAGAGCTACGAACATTTCTTTCATTTCTTTGGCTTCTCTAATAGCAAAAATAATTAAACCCTCTCACCAACTACATACAAAATTATAGAAGAGGGTAAAATTTGGTTTTGATGTCAGGGCTTTCACGTATTGATTAAAAGTATTACCCCCATTTAGCTCATGAATAAAAGATCCAAGGACAGCTTTCCACCACACCGCTGTCAGCAAGGGAGCTTGGGCTGCGCTATGGAGGATCTGCACTTTACATACAAGACAAGGGCAGTTTTGGAAAAATTTTACTATGACAAGTTCTTCAGGTTGAGGTCTGAGCCTTTTGCGTGTTCTTCACAGAGGGAACAACGAGGCCTTGAACGAAATGACTTGCTAGGGCAGAGAGCAGCCAAAGGACGTGGAGACAGAAGCCCCTTCCCACTGAAGCACCCCAGGCTGGGTGTGCAACGCCTCCCCAGCTGGAGCTCTCTGACCTTTCCCCAAGCACTGCACTTGCCTTCTTTGGTCCCATCTACACATTTGTTTCTTTTTCTTTCTTTTTATTTTTTTTTTTAAAAATATTTGCTCCCAGGTGTTCCTTTGCTCTCACCAGCCGTTTCTGTACTGCTGCAAACGTTACAGGGGAAAATATCACATTTGAATTGCCCACAGCGTATTACATTGCCTATGGGCAGGAAGATGTCCCCAGTGAACGAACACAGGCAGAAATACTGCCAGCTCAGAGCCCTACTCAGCCAAAATTTTCCTGTGAGGCCTCCTTCTTACCTACTCAGGTAAGCGGAGGCACCAGCGCTGTCGGAAACCACGTACCAACGAGACCATGTTTCTCTGCGAGGGGCTCAGATGCTAACAGGATAGCCCACCTCTGGGCTATTATACATAAATAGTCTTCGCAAGAGGTGTAGGGGAAGGATTGCAAGGCACATCTAGCTGTTATCCCACACGAGAGGAAGCGCTTTGCAGTGGTACCTCAGGAAGAGGCACTCAGATGAAGTCCCCACCTTCAGTTCCTTCCCCCATTTTGCATGTCCAGTGCATTATTTCCTAATTCTGCCCCCGATGTTTGCTTAACCTCTGCTAACCCCGGCCACAGGGCAAATGCACGTCTCGGCAAAGTCATCTGCCTGAGCCTATTACAGGGTTTATCTGATGTGGGTCTCCGAGGGTTAATGAATCATTTTTGTTCATGAAACGAGCAGGTAAGCAATTGCTCTGCTACAAACAGCTGCAAGGCCGTCCCCCAAAACGAGACCATCTGGTGAACTGCTCTACCTCTTGTTTCGACAGCGTGTATGCATTTCTTGATAATGCTGAAGCCGATATCATCCAACTGGGCAGCTGAAAGGGAAGAGAAGAGAGAAGGGATAAACATCTAGCAGAGGGATGGCTTCATGCCGAGCACAACGCTCATCCCGCCGCCGCCGACGACATTCACAGCAATACTGTACCACTGCTCAAACGGGGAGGGGAGGAAGGAGAGGGAGATAAATTAGGTGTTCACAGCAGAAAGGCACGAGTACGGTAGCTTGTACCAGGTGTAACCCAGGCAAGCGCAGAACGCTAATCCATCATTTCAGCCCCCGCATCCCTCTGAACCGGCACCTCCCACGCCTGCCGAGCAGCAGAGCCCTGGGCTATGTCAGAGATTTATGTCTGCAGTTGGTCAAAATATTAATTTAGGATGAAGGTGAGATAACCCGAAGATACCTTTGTCTTTGACAACGGGTTGCTTCGAAAAAAGGGAATCATATATATTTTTGACACACCAAAACCTTGAAAATGGCACACGAGGCAGCTTGCTTGATAGGTCCCTGGTAATTCCTATAAATCCTTTCACTCTGCACCCAGCTAACCAAGCCGTCTATGTGCTATGGCTTCATCTCCAGGCCGTCTCCATCACCCCACAGCGGGGATCGCCTGCGTATCTGGGACCGACCTCCCAGGCTTTGCCCAGAGCAGCAGGGCAGGGGCCTTCAGTGCCTTGGATTTCTTCTTGGGGCTTTTGAGGTGCATTTGTGCGGACGCAGGTTTTTTTTCAAGGACAAGCCATATGACAAGTCAGACCGTTAAAAAGTGACAGTAGAGGAGAACTGGGAAAGAAACAAGTAGAAAAGAGAAGCAGGAGGTAACTGTGAGCAGCAACAGCTTTCTGTGAAGGAAAATGGAGCCAAGGAAAAGCGAAAGGTGAAAGCGCAGAGGTAAAAACCTAACAGAAAAAGGAGAGAGCTGACGGCATGTGGCAGTGCAAGAGCAATAGGGGCTGGGAGATGGGCACAAATTTCAGGTCAAATCGCTGTCGGAAGCACCTCCTGTGCCCAGCGGGAGGGGACCTGTCCGGAGCCAGCCAGCACCAGCCCCGGCCCCCCACCAGTGCCTGCACCACACTTGAGGCAGACACTCCTGCCCCCCCGGCCATGCAAAAGCCTGGCTAAACAATATTGTCTCCTGAACGCTATACGTTACATCCCATTTACCCTCACCCTATGCAGACATGCACGGTTCAAGAACAGCCCCTGCTTTTATTAGTGCAAATGAAATATTTATTTGGTGCAAATTAGGATGTCCTGAAGGCAGCTGGCTCTGCCTGAGAGTAAGATCTAAAACATTCGAGTTAATGGAATGTAAAAATTAGATGTGAAAACCTGCAATAGCATGAGTTAATTTCAAGGAATTACTAATAGGCAGATCCAAATACCTGCTGGAAGAATTCACCCCTTAGTCAGCTTTCCACCGCTGCGTGGAAAACACTGCCTGCAGACAGCTATTTGTTAAGGAAAATTACTTCCTCCCTATATAAAGGTTTGGGAAACCTTTCAGATGGCAGAAGCCCCACAGAGAAGGGTGTGCAAAGTCACGCCGGGCTCCAGGGCTGGGATGAGCATCCTGGGCAGAGGCCGCGGGAATCAGGGCACGCAGCCCGCCCGCCTCCCTCCTGCCGCCTCGAGCCAAGCCTCTGCTGCCGGCCCTTCGCCCCGCTGGCCCTCGAGCTGGCGGGGATGCATCTGCCCCCGCCGCCATCCCACCTCCCACGGCGGCACGGACCCAGCAGACCGGAGGAGCATCACCAGAGAGCGGGGTAGAGCCACCGACCCGCTCCGCTCCCCGGCTGCCGCACGGGAGGCGTGGGATTTTCCCAGCAGCGCCTGACAGAGGATCGTACAGCACGGCTGCGTGGTTTAAGATGTTCACCTTGGGAAGGCAGAAAAGGCGTAGCGTTAGCTTAAAAGCCAATGACTTTACTTCTGCACAGACTTAAGGGAATGCCACATTGCAAGAGACAGAAAACTGCATTTTATCGAGAGCGCAGCAGGAAGGGATCAGAGCCCAGGACTAGCAGTGTCCTCACAGCAAGGCACTTTCAATTTTATCCCTTTGCATGTCCTCTGTTCACATCACTTATTTAAACACAGATTCACTGCTGGCACACAATAAGCTGCCAGCTCACTGGCTGCCTATGGCTTGCATGGCGCAGTCCCTTACTAATCACTTGTTTTGAGTTCTCTGCTGGTGGTGTTTCTTGTGTGATGAATGGCGCAAGAACCTGAAACAGTAAAACAGCTCTATTATATTTTTCTGGGCAAGCACACTGTAGTGCGGAGCCAACATAAGCACACAAGTTACAGGATGCCTGTGCCATAGGATGTGCACATACCCAGAAGCTCCAGGGCCCTTTGCTAGGCACCTGGAGGGCTCTCCAGCACCGCTCCCAACCATGCTCCAAGCACGGACGCAGCATAAAATCAATGTGCCATCAATCAGGGGGGCACAGCCTACCACACCACCGGTCACTGATAAACACAAGCACGAGGGCACCTAAGAAGCAAGAAACCACGGTGTAGAAATCCTTTTGTACAGGCAAGTCTGGTTCAGCAGGCCTTATTCGCCTTGGCTTAGTACTGGCCCTAACCCAGATCTTTTGGTATTCCTGCACGGTGTTGTCCAGCCATCACGGATCACCACTTCAGGCTCTCTGCCATGCACTTCAAGTGCCAACCCAGCCTGTAAACCAGCAGTTTCCCCTCTGCCCCTCGCATGTTTGAACTTGAGCAGAAGACACCTACAAATGCGTGCCCTCCCCCTGCAGAGCCAGAGGTTAGGACTGCACCTCTCTGCAGCGCTCAGCAATAGCAGAGGCAAGAAACAGGAGCAGTCCCTCCGGATGGAAGTGACCAAGCAAAATCCTCCCAAGTAGATGAATAAGCTCTTCCATTCACTGCTGAGCTCTGGATCAGGGAGAGTCAGGGATTTATTTGCCGTAGTTGTATCCAGTAATAATATCTGATTAAATATCCAAAGTGCCTTTAGTCATCCTTAAATTTAACTTTTAACGAGCATTGTAAAAGCTTGATTTCCCCTCTCACAGAAGCAGCTTCTCTTTATCTCATTCATTTACCCAATGATTCAGTTCAGCAACAGCACAGATCAAAGTCGGACTTGTATCTGCTGCTGTCCTGGTCCTTACTCTTGCTCCGTTTGCCCCAGCCGCACAGTGATCCACAGCCCTGAGCTTTGGTTCAGCGGCTTAGACCCCACGTAGCTTCTGTTTGATAGCGGCTGCAGGTCAGGAAGCGGGGAGAAACGAAGGGGCAACCGATGGCCTTCCGGGGCTGGAGAGAGCAACGCTGTATGAGCGTGCCCATAGGAAATGCAGGGGCCGCGGTCCCAGCAGCTTCGGCCAAAGCGAGTCTGGCCGGTTACGGCCCCATCCTCATGCCCGCTCTCTGCCGTGCCCTGACAGCAGGACTAGTGCAGTGACAGGGTTCAGCAAGATTAACAAAAAAAAAATAAAAAAGAAAAAGGAAAAGCACAAGCACTCCATCAAAGCCCCACCAAACCCAAGCCTTCAGCCACTGCCCTCCATGAGAGCTGCTGCTGCAGCAAGGCAGAGGCAGGAACGCATGTACGGGAGGGACAGGACCCACAGCCCGCACTCCGAGGGATTCAAATCGTTGTGGAGCTGCCTCCTGCCATCGCCTGGGGTCAGGAACGGAGCGAGGGAGGGCAGCGGGGAAGAGCAAACTCTTGGGGCTGCCACAGAAAAGCAGGGCCAACATGCTTCTCCGCTCTTCACAGCAGGTATCCCTAATCCCCATCCTATACATTTAAAACAGCCTCTCAGTCATAAAAGAGTTTGTAAATCCTCTCCCTGTTATTATCAGAGGCAGGATTTTCCTCTGACTGTGCATTCAAATGTGTTGCGGGGGCAAAGCCCACAGCCTGCCTCCTGCTCTTCCCCGCTCCCTTGAGGCTCTCGTTCCCCAGGGGAAAGATGTGAAACGCAGCTCCAGGCCAAGATACACATCACAGGCTCTTCATGCAAGAGCAGCATTTCGATGCACAACCGAGACGCAGTATACTGTAGCCTAGCAGAGAAATATTCTACATGAGCAAAGGTGATACACATTGCTTGTATTACAGTTGTTGCACGCACACAGAGACTTATCTGGCCTTCATGTAGCATCATATTTCTAGTGCTACTAAGCTGGTCTCATCCTGTTCTATTTTTGCCTAGCAGATTATTTCTACTTAATCCATTAATTCCTTTACTTTACGCTGATATGGCATATCAGAGCACCGGTAAGGGGCAAGACGACTGAATCAGCTCTGTTCAGCCTCAGGCAACCTTGCTGACTCCAGCTGCATGCATGTCGGTCATGGCAATGCAAGGTCAAAGCAAGCTCTTCCGCACACCCCGCCAGACGTTTCTGTGCCACGTAATGAAGTGCCATGACCATTACTGTTACGAACTCTTTCAAAGATTTTATGGCATTAAAAGCCGCAAAGAAAGGGAGAAACCAAGAAGCAGGGACCATAGAGCAATGAGTTTTCAAGCCTTACGTCAAGTCTCAAACTATCGGTGAGCTGCCAAGATTGGGAAACGAAGATTGCTGGGGAGAGCCAGGCCACCCAGACAAGCGCACCAGCAGATGGGGCAATCAAGGGACTCAAGGTCTGTGAAGAGTTTATGAAAATAAAGACAGCCATTGATGGGGTCCTGAACTAATAGGGAACCAAGTGGATATGAAAAGGGAGAGGGAAACGGTGGAGAGGGGAAGGGAAAGGAGTTGTTCTGTGCTTGTCCACGCAATACGCACAAGCGGCCTGGAGGGTTTGTTTCTACAGAGCAGGGCAAGTTCTCCTGGTTTGCGAACGAGTGCATCTAAATTCATGTGGCTCCAGCCGTTCATTGACACCCGCTCACCCCCACCACTCGGCACTGCTTCCTCCCAGCTCCCAAAGAAGATTAAGATAAATCACCCTGTAGGCCAATGGCCATCTGGCCACACAGCAGGATGTAAAACCCAAAAGCTCTGCAAAATTAGACAGTGGCCAAAAAACAGACCTCACTGTAGCAACTGCGAGCCTCTCTCAGACTAACCTCAGTATGGGCAGGAAGCAGAGGTATAGAGGTTTTCAGGGTCAGGAATTGCATCCGGGCTCCACTCAATCATGGCACTCGTTTCAAGTCCTTATAGGAAGCTCCCGTATCAAGGGCTGCGTGGCAAAAAGCCAGCCTCCGAATCAATTTTAAGGGTAGCTGGTGAGGCAAGCGGTTCACTACAGACATGGTTTTAATGAGGGCTAAAGCAGAGTCAGATGTCTGAACATACCAGCGGCAGCCCCGCTCAGAGGCATATGTGAAAATAATTGCCAGCAGACGGTTCAGGAGCGCTGCTACGTAGCAGCCTTCAGCCGAGGGTCCCAGCGCACTCCCCAAAGCAGCGGGAGGAGGGTCTACAGAGCAGAAAAGGAGGATTGCTCTCATTTTTAAGACAGACCATCAAAATAGAAGAGGTACTAAAAGATAAGAAACTTTGCCCAAGCCTCCTCAGCCGTTTAAACCCCAGCTTCGTACTCGTCTGGTGAAGACGCACAGGAAAAAACTTGGCATTGGTGTCTTCGTCAAAGGCTCGCTACACTTTGCCAAATGCTGAGCTGCTTCGGACAGGCACGACCGAAGCGTGGGCTGCAGTCGCTACCAGCTCTACAAACAAACAACTTTCCAAAGCCACGCAGGCCCAGGCCGGGGACCGACACAGGAGGCAACCGCGGGAGCTGCCGCCAAGCCTGGGGACAAACCAGCTTTCTCCTCAAAGCCACCAGCCTCCAGCACGCCCCACACGGGCATCCAGCTAGGGGTCTGTCTAGCGCCTGGCCGGGCAACGCAGCCACGTGCCGCGGCCAAAGAGCAGCGGCAGTCAGCAGAACCGCTCAGCCCGAGGGACGCGGCTGCGCCATGGGGCCACAGCCCACCCTCCTGGCCGAGCATCACCCTGCCAGCTCAGCGCCCGACGGGGTGAGACATTCCCCTCCGACACGTACACCCGTCTCAGATTAAGCCCAGGAGAATAATCTATTTATATGCCAGCAGTGGCCACAGCAGGCGGCTCCATGGTGCCTGCAGGCCAGCCTGCTCCTGCCCACACCTCTGCTAACGCGGGCCCTCGGTGAGGCTGTGCACAGCTAACCACGGGCAGGAGCCCGGGCTCAGGGGGCAGAAACAGCCTGGCAGAAGAGCCCGGGTGGAGCACCATCGCCCAGACAGCCCTTCCCCAAGGAAACCCTAGAGAGGCATTTAGCAGCCGCGACCTGGGATCAGTTGCAAGCTTGGCAGCTGAAGTCCAGGATTAGATAATACAAATAACCCTGGGAAAGTCAGGGACACACCTGACTTGAGCTCCTACTGTCTCTAAAAGAGCCGCCATTCCTTTGCAGGATGACTCCAGCGTAAGTCACAGCCCCAGGGGGATTTCTGGCTGACAGCACGTAAGATGGGAAGGTCACGGTTTAACAAGCGCTTCTTTCAGAAGCAGTAATTACTTCACCAATTGCTTCACCAACCCTTCCTCCCAGCCCCATACCTAATGTTTTCCCTGCTTTTGCATCACCCCTCAACAAAGTTTAGAAAATGGTTATTTTAACACGTTTCTTGAGCCAAATCACCACGTTCTGTCCCAGCAAAGCCAGAGGTTGTGTGCAGGGAACACAAAGCAGTGACAGTTCATGGCCAGGCTAACAGAGCTGAGCAAGTCCTGTCACGGGTGCCTCAAAAAAACTCATTTTGCCCCTCTGTACAATGGAGAAAAGATGGAGTTGTTCTACGCAGACTTCACATCCAGGTGGGGCATTAGCCACACTGTCCTTCACAAGTGGGAAGGACAGCATTTAACTGTGAGGATTATCTGGGTTGCATAAAGCCAAGAGGAATACGTAGGGGATGAGACGGATGTGCAGCTGATGACACTGAGGACCACAGGGAAGGGAGAAGCCACATCGGAGAGAGCAGAGAGGAGGAGGAGGAAGAGACTCTTTTGTGCAAGGGCTGAAAATGGGTGCAAGGAACATTATTTGCAAATTATACCTACTATTATGAGAAAAATCTTCTACTCAAGATGAAAATGCCCTACCTGAGGCAGCATTAAAATGAACTATTAACTAACCGTCAACCCAGGCTGGGCTCCCGTGTGACCAATAACTTTGGGGGAAGGCGGGAAGGGATCAGAGTTTTGAGTATTTCAATTATGGCAATTCAAACCTACTGGGAAATTGCTCAATTAAGGGTTTTGAAACACAGGACATAAGAGCCAGGACCAGGTGCAACCGCTCCTCTAGGAAGAAAAACAAGTGCTTTCTTGACTCAAGTCTTTGATTGCCCGAACTACAATAAAATCAGCTTTTTTTCTTTTTAGGGGCTCTTGTTGGCAATCCTGATTAGGCAGGACCTCCCTACTCTTCATATTTTTGCTCCAGTTCCCCTTTGGAAAAGGCACGTTCATCCTCCACATCCCGGTTCAGAAAGGAGGGCTGGTTGGCCCAAGATGTCACCTGCACTCATTGGCTTCGATAAGCGAAAGGAGCCGGTCCCGAGGCACGCCAGCACCCCCCGCACTGCAGCTGCGGCCCCGGGACACCAGGGTGAGGGGCGGGCAGGAGGGGACACAGCCCGGAGTGCCCAGGGAATGGCTCAGTACCGCTCTCCATGGCCCCAAGGCCCACCACTAAGCTTCCCTGCCGGGCACTGGAGCTGGCTCCTCCCTGGGGTCCCCATGCCGAGCCCCGTCACCCCGCACCCCTGGCCCAGGGGAGCACAGCAGAGCCCGCTGTCCCCACCACCAGCGGCTCAGCCTCTCCTGCTGCCCCGTCAAAGCCTGCACACCACACAGCACAGCCACCTTCTCAGGGGCCTGGCTTGAAAAGAAATACTTACTGCCTTCGCTTTGGTTGTCCTTGTTCGAGTTGTAGACCTGGAAAACACAAGAAGAAAGTCTTATGAAGACCCTGGCTCCACGTGGGAAGGGACTGCTGGCATGTCTGGGGTCACCCCGACTGGTGACAACTGTCAGGAGGACCTGCCTTGACCTCCCCCAGCAGCGGGGTCCCCAAAGACCACCACAGCCTTCAACATTCAAAAGGGCTGCCGCAGCTGTGGAGTTGTATTAAACTGCCAACTAGGGCAGTTCTTAAAAGAAGAGAATGCACATGGCACGGACTAGGTAAAAACAGAAACTAAAGGGGCTTTGAAACAAAACAAAGGTGGGCAATCCTCTCCTCTATGCTCTTGTCAAAGGCGCACATAAAGGAGCAAAGCAGACAATTCCGTCTACATCTTACGGGCAACTCGGGCAAGGAGTAGGAAGACACCCTCGCTCACAAGTATTTACAGCCTGAATGAACGAGTCAGGCAAAGAGTAAGAGAGGAAATTAAATGTCATTAATTTAGAGAGAACCTGAAGCACAGAAGGACGAGGCAACACACCCAGCACTGCCCACGACAGAGCCACCCTGAGCCAACGCTGTGGCTTCATCCCAAGACTGTCCTGTCTTCAAATACCAGCGCTCTTCCTCCTGTCCCAATCACTACTACAGCCTGGCTACTTTAAAGTAATGTTCCAGTGGATATAATAAAAGGGGGAAAAACAATGGCAGAAGGTTTTAATCACGGTCTGAGGATGATTTCAAAGCCTAGCATAATGAAAACTGCGGCTGTGAGAAGATCAGCCTTCTGACAGGTTGTATTTCTCTAGCTCAACAGAGTGAAATGTTTTAAAATAACCCTTCGTCAACCCAGAGCCCCAACAGAAACACACACACACACCCCGGTGCTCCATCAGCATCACAAGCTGGAGCCGAGCGTGGCAGCGTCCATTCAAACAGGAAAATAGGCCTGTGTAGGCTGTTAAACAAAGCCAGCAGCGTGCACACCCTTCCTCTGCTGGGAACAAAGCTGGGAGCCCCCTTCCACCGGAGCGAAGCATGGGGAACTGATTTAATCACATGCTACCTCCAGAAATAGCAAGTGGGGAAGGAAAGTTTCCAAAGGCAATGTTGATAGCAACACGCAAGGCAGCAACGGCTGAGGGGAGCGGGGAGGAGGAGAGGCTCTGATCTGCAATCAGGCAGGCAAGCGTTTCTCGACCTTTCCCACTGCAGGCTCCCAATTAACGATATTAACACTGAGATTCAGAAGCTGCCCTTGGCTGCGAGGGTGTGTGTGCTTCCAGTGGTGTCCCTGCTGTTGGGGTTTCTCCTGAGAGCTCCAGCAGAAGCACGAGGCCGGAAAGCTGACAGTATGATGTCCTCGAAGGATCGGTGCCAGCAGCAGCCAGGCACGCACACTGCTGACCACAGCAGACCTCGCCCCCACGCTCACCCTGGGTGCCCCAACACCAGCCCAATAACCCATTGCCCCTACCAAAAAACCCCGCAAAAGGCTGTGTGTCACATAGCACATCACCGTTAGGCCACTTAAACAGACGCCTTCCTTGGAGGTGATCAAAACCCCGGCTACTCCTGTGCCCGCCTGCCCATCGGCCGTGGTGCCAGCCTTGCGGAGAGCCACCAAAGCCGCAGCTTTGCCGTGGCAAAGCAGACGCCAGCAGCTCTCGCCTTGCACACCGGCTGCACGCGCCAGTCGGGGCAGCGAGCTGACCGAGGGAACTTAGTCAGCATTAAACAATTAAATGAGTCTGTTTATTTGTCACCTGCAGGTTTATCTTTAACGGAGGGAGACCTGTCCCTCGATGCCATCCGCCGCAAGGCCACAGCCAGCTGTGCTGGCACCAGCCGGAGGGCGGCAGGATGGCTTGCATCAACTCCGCCACCCAGGATACGCTCAGGGAAGCACAAAACTGGGGGTTTGGGCAGAGACTGACCCCTCAACGCTAATTCCCACTCCTCCTGGAACGCTTCCCAAGGAGCACCTTCCTTCCCTCTCCCCCTCCC